>CAMXCT020001228.1:16708-106708 GCA_947184155.2 Cladocopium goreaui
AAGCATCATTAAGAACCATTAAGCATCATTAAGAACCATTAAGCACCACTAAGCATCATTAAGGCCCATTAAGAAAAACCATTAAGCACCATTAAGAACATTAAGAACCATTAGAAACATTAAGAACCATTAAGAACATTAAGCCCATTTAAGGAACCATTAAGAACCATTATGAACCATTAAGCATCATTTAGCACCATTAAGCACCACTAAGCATCATTAGAACCATTAAGCACCATTAAGCACCATAAGCACCATTAAGCACCATTAAGAACCATTAAGAACCATTAAGAACCATTAAGAACCATTAAGAACCATTAAGAACCATTAAGAACCATTAAGAACCATTAAGAACCATTAAGAACCATTAAGAACCATTAAGAACCATTAAGAACCATTAAGCACCATTAAGAACCATTAAGAACCATTAAGAACCATTAAGCACCATTAAGAACCATTAAGAACCATTAAGAACCATTAAGAACCATTAAGAACCGTTAAGAACCGTTAAGAACCACTAAGAACCATCAAGCACCATCAAGAACCATTAAGAACCATTAAGAACCATTAAGAACCATTAAGCACCATTAAGAACCATTAAGAACCATTAAGCACCATTAAGCACCATTAAGAACCATTAAGAACCATTAAGAACCATTAAGCACCATTAAGCACCATTAAGCACCATTAAGAACCATTAAGAACCATTAAGAACCATTAAGCACCATTAAGAACCATTAAGAACCATTAAGAACCATTAAGAACCATTAAGAACCATTAAGAACCATTAAGAACCATTAAGAACCATTAAGAACCATTAAGAACCATTAAGAACCATTAAGAACCATTAAGCACCATTAAGAACCATTAAGAACCATTAAGAACCATTAAGAACCATTAAGCACCATTAAGAACCATTAAGCACCATTAAGCACCATTAAGCACCATTAAGACCATTAAGAACCATTAAGAACCATTAAGCACCATTAAGAACCATTAAGAACCATTACGAACCATTAAGAACCATTAAGCACCATTAAGAACCATTAAGCACCATTAAGAACCATTCAGAACCATTAAGAACCATTAAGCACCATTAAGAACCATTAAGAACCATTAAGCACCATTAAGAACCATTAAGCACCATTAAGAACCATTAAGAACCATTAAGAACCATTAAGAACCATTAAGCACCATTAAGCACCATTAAGAACCATTAAGAACCATTAAGAACCATTAAGAACCATTAAGAACCATTAAGAACCATTAAGCACCATTAAGAACCATTAAGAACCATTAAGCACCATTAAGCACCATTAAGAACCATTAAGAACCATTAAGAACCATTAATTGAACCATTAAGAACCATTAAGCACCGAACCATAAGAACCATTAAGCACCATTAAGAACCATCAAGCACCATTAAGAACCATGACCATTAAGAACCATTAAGAACCATCAAGAACCATTAAGAACCATTAAGCACCATTAAGAACCATTAAGAACCATTAAGAACCATTAAGAACCATTAAGAACCATTAAGAACCATTAAGAACCATTAAGAACCATTAAGAACCATTAAGAACCATTAAGAACCATTAAGAACCATTAAGCACCATTAAGCACCATTAAGAACCATTAAGAACCATTAAGAACCATTAAGAACCATTAAGAACCATTAAGCACCATTAAGCACCATTAAGAACCATTAAGAACCATTAAGAACCATTAAGAACCATTAAGCACCATTAAGCACCATTAAGAACCATCAAGAACCATTAAGAACCATTAAGCACCATTAAGAACCATTAAGAACCATTAAGAACCATTAAGAACCATTAAGAACCATTAAGAACCATTAAGAACCATTAAGCACCATTAAGAACCATTAAGAACCATTAAGAACCATTAAGAACCATTAAGAACCATTAAGAACCATTAAGAACCATTAAGAACCATTAAGCACCATTAAGAACCATTAAGAACCATTAAGAACCATTAAGCACCATTAAGAACCATTAAGAACCATTAAGCACCATTAAGCACCATTAAGCACCATTAAGAACCATTAAGCACCATTAAGAACCATTAAGCACCATTAAGAACCATTAAGAACCATTAAGCACCATTAAGAACCATTAAGAACCATTAAGAACCATTAAGAACCATTAAGCACCATTAAGAACCATTAAGAACCATTGGGAACCATTAAGCACCATTAAGAACCATTAAGAACCATTAAGAACCATTAAGCACCATTAAGCACCCTTAAGAACCATTAAGAACCATTAAGAACCATTAAGAACCCTTAAGAACCATTAAGCACCATTAAGCACCATTAAGATCCATTAAGAACCATTAAGAACCATTAAGAACCATTAAGAACCATTAAGAACCATTAAGCACCATTAAGAACCATTAAGAACCATTAAGCACCATTAAGAACCATTAAGCACCATTAAGAACCATTAAGAACCATTAAGAACCATTAAGAACCATTAAGCACCATTAAGAACCATTAAGAACCATTAAGAACCATTAAGCACCATTAAGAACCATTAAGAACCATTAAGAACCATTAAGAACCATTAAGCACCATTAAGCACCATTAAGAACCATTAAGAACCATTAAGAACCATTAAGAACCATTAAGAACCATTAAGAACCATTAAGAACCATTAAGAACCATTAAGAACCATTAAGCACCATTAAGCACCATTAAGAACCATTAAGAACCATTAAGCACCATTAAGAACCATTAAGAACCATTAAGCACCACCGTTTTCTCATAGGAAATTGACATTGACAAAAAATTGACATCGGCATTAAGCACCCTTAAGAACCATTCAGAACCATTAAGCACCATGAAATGTCGACCGGCGCTGTCATTTGCATCCTGAATTCTACAGTTAGCCCTTGATATGCTATATGTGCTGCAGATCCGGAACAGACTTTTCGTTTCAAAGTCTCAGGAACACTGATGACTTATTCTTTGGGCGGTGGAACTGGAAGCGGCCTTGGGTCACGGCTTCTTGAAGAGGTTCGAGACTTGTACCCCAAGATTCCGTTGCTAGCAACTTTGCCTTGTCGTGCACATTGCATATATTTGCATATACACCTTGAATTCAGAATCACCTCATTTTAGCTTTGTATTCATATTATTCATCACATGTTTGCGCACACGGAATGATTGTGTTGATTTCATCATGATTTCATCATGAGGTAGCTCCGGTTCTTCCCATCTCCAGCGGGGAAAATCCCATGCAGTGTTACAACGTGGTCCTTGCTTTATCGTGGCTACAAGATCTGGCAGATGGTGTTGTGCTCTATGAAAACGACGCATTGATGGCCCTCGCAGAAGCAGAATCAGCTGATGCGCAACATGAAACAACCTCGCTGGCATCGATGAACAGCATAATAGCATGCTATGATTTGCTTAGCAAAATGTTGTCCATGTGTTTCTATGATTCTATGCTTGTACGGTTTCATTGACCTACTCTGTCCGCAAATACTTAGCTCGCGCAGATCAGTCGTAACTTCCTTCGGAGGACTCTCTTTCAGGAGCAATGTTTGGAGGTGTTCATTCAGTTTTTCAAAATGTTCAAATGCCACAAAAAAAAACCGCCTGAAAGTTTTGGACATGCAGCTTTGCTCAGCTTTGCCTAGATTTGATGGCGAGGCAAGAGACCTTATCCCACATCTTTGCCCTGAACAGATCTGCGATTTCGGCGAACTTCTCCAAACAATTTCACCCTTACCAAGTCACAAATTCGCACAGATCTTTAGTGCTGGATTACGACAACGTTTTAACTATGAGTCTGAGACGACCACGAAATTGATCATGGATTCATTGCGGCGACTGCCGCGAAGTCCACGCAATTCGCAAAATCTGTTCTCAGCCAGATGTGTTGTGCGCGGAGTGTTGGAAGTCTCACAGCAATTGAAGCTGGAACTGCTGGAACGTCTTGGAGGGGCAATGCCTATAAAAAGTGCACCGATTGATTTGCAAACATCTCCCCAACCTTTGAAGACGAGTCCTTCATCAAGAGTGAGCATTGTAATGAATTGGAGGAGGATCACCAAGGTGTTCCGTGACGTTTATCATCAAGCGCAACAGAAGTACGCCTCAAGGATGTTCTTGCACTGGTATCTTGGCAGAACTCAAGAGCTTAGCGCATCTTTCTGCATGTCTTGTTTCATAACTTTTTTTTGTCTACATTTGTTCATGTTCTGTTTTCGAGCTTTGCCCTTGCCTGGTTTTGCTTCATACCCCTACATCCGAGCCATCTACCTCGCTGCTTGCTGGCTGGTGCTCTGTATTTGTCTGCATTTTTTTGCATCATTGCTCTTTGGCAATTTTTTGGCCATCTTAAGCCATCCACCGCCATTGCCAGCATGGCATTGATGTACGCATGCTTTAACAATGCAGCCATATGCAGACAGTCGACAGGTACGAGAATTTCGGATTCGGTGCAGACGTCTTTGCAGAGGCTTTTGAGACGCTGGGGTCTGTGGTCAAATCATATGAGTGATCGCCAGTGATCGCCGTGATCGTGGCATCGTGGGCTCAGCAGGAATTGCGTTGTGCAAAGTACACGACAGCACTGGATGACTCATGATGACTCATTTATCATATTTATCGTTGAAGACTGCCATTTGAACAAGCTTCGAAATGGTTGACAAACCGCAAAAGGGCGGTCAAAGATGGCAGCTGGATCGAAGCTTCTTGCAGAAAAAAATCAAAATCTTTGCATAGACTTGGAAAATTGACAGGAAAGCATGGAGAAATCATGGGCGGCAAGACTTCAGCATGGTTGCATTGACGGTGGCCTTTTATCACAGAGAGTGTTACCAGTAGACGATCTCTCAAAAGATTGTATACATAGTCTTTATATAGTGTATTCATGTGTATTCTGCAGCGCATCTTCTAGACTTTTTGGACCTTTTTGGATCTTTATTGCGACACACGATCTGTCGATGTAAGGCAAGAGCCTCACGATAGCGGCAGAGACAGCGGCCACAGCGACCGATGCAGAGATTGTGCCCTTCGAGTTTGGCTGCGAGGAGGCGAGGTGTCGAAAATCGACACCGAGGCATCGACGAAGATGTCATGACTCAGCAACTGCAACTATTTTCAACTCACGGAACTCATGGAAGATGTAAATATTAGGTTTAAAAAATATATATGTGGATATATGTGGAGTATGTCATGTCACTTTTCGTAGAAAGCAAAGGGTCTTGTGGCTCGATTTGCATATTATGCCATTTCAATCTGAATTGTGTGGGTCCCCAGAGAAGGTCAAGGGTGGTTTGGCTTCGGACAACGCTTCAACATGTTTGATAAACCTGTTTGATAAACCTGTTTGATCCGATGCCCATTGAGTCTTCCATTGTCGTAGATTCAGACAGCGAACCAAAAGAACAACCTGCCAGGGAGAAGATAACTTTGATGCTGAGGCAAAATGAATCTTGGCACAAAGATGCACAATCCGCCAGAACGTGTCCTTTATTTTCCTGCGCAGATTGCTCCTTCTAAACTTTTTTTCCTCAGCATAGCTTGCTAGTGAACTATTGAACTATCAGGCAGAGCTGCTTAAGGCCTCGTAAAATCCAGGTTAATTACTGTCGTTGCTCCTGTTTTGGGTCAGCGTGTTATGCCAGCAGATTAAAAACAATCAGCTCCGCTTTGGATAACAAAGACTTGAACAGCAAGTGTACTCTGTATAGAGCTTCCGGCTGCGAATTTTAGTGCAAGAATCACGCGTAGTAATGCTTGAACATGTCATCGAGACTCGCTGAAGGCATTCACTGCAGGCGTTCAGCAATAGCTTTGTTTTTTGATTTCCACTCACTCAGGTGATTTCCTTTGCCCGTTTGCCCCTTTTCCTGACTGCGTAGCAAGGGTTCCCGTTTCGCTCTGGGGGTTGGGGGTTGAGGCTGTGTTCGCAAGACGTTGCGCAACCGTTCGCAACCGTCCGCAACCGTCCGCAACCATTCACATGAGGGCCCTATGGCCGTGCCGATGGGGATTGCTCCAAAAGTGGTTACTTTTGGAGGTTTCAAACGTCGCGGAACCTTGTTTCGTTTGGCAGGCATAGGGGGGCCGAAAGGCACCCAAAGGGTAGCCCCAAACGCTACCCAATCCCCGAACCAAAGGGTGGAGGCAAAGGCTTTCCGGTTCCTGAGCCGGAGGGTGAGCCGAAGGGTGCTGGCTGGGCCCAAGGGAACTTTCCCTTTGGACAAAGGCAAAGGAGGCGGGAAGGAAATGGAAGCTCGAGACAGAGGCCTCCTCCCAACAGCAAAAGGGGCTACGCCTGCAAAGGGGGAAGGCATGCGTATCAGCGGAGCTGCTGCGGCAAAGCCCAAAGCCAAACAAATGCCATCCCCGCTGGGGTGTCGTCCACTCCATCCACCACAGGAATGTGGATTCAGGCTTGGATTTGGCTTCCTGGATCTGACGGGTCCAATGTGCCTGCATGGCTGCCAGCAGATGTTGCCAGCGGAGAGCCGCCAGCAGATCCAATGAGTTGGGGGAAGGGTGCTGGTAAATTATCCGAGGAGATGGTAGCTTCTTGGCAGCACATTGCCTTTCCCTTTCAATTTTCGCTTTTTAGTGAACATGCGATTGCGAAGGCAAAACTGATGACTTCTAACGGTCGCAGGATTCCACATCGACATGATAGTGACAGCTTCAAAAAGTTGCTCTGCTGAGGAGGTGCTTCTGGAGCCCGAGCCCACCCAGTATGACTTACAGTCTAACATGTTTCACAACGTGTCGAAACTTGTTCTGTGTGACAGGCGCGGCAAAGTAGCTGCCCAGGGCCTTCCATGCAAGAGGTCGCTCTGAGGCTGCAACTGATTTTTTTGCCAGCAGATCAGCTTCACTGCGCTGAGGCTCAAGGTGGCGGAATGGTCCCCACTTCCTGCAATGCTGGAATAATCAAATTTTTGTGGAGACAGACTTTCTGACGAGATTGCATATAGCACAGGTTGGAAGCTGGGAAGCCGACGGCAGGTCCGTCCGGTGCCGGGTGTGGACACGACGTGCAGACCACTCCGTCACCACACCTTCTGTTGAACACGGTTCGGGGCCCACAAGTCTAGTGGGACCTCGCTTCTTGTTTCACACCGGAGGCCATGGCGGTTCTCCTGCACAACTCCGTCCAACTGATGGTCACCTTTCAAGACGACCAGGAAGTCAGGGTGACCACCTAGGTGGTTGCCGCCGGCCCGCGGAGAAACAGCGCTAAAAGTAGTAGTCGTCGAGCCACGCTCAGACCACTGGCAGGCCCCTGACACTGAAAGCGAAGAAGAAACCCCTGAAGCTGAAGCAACGGGAACGTGGCAGAAGACACCCCTCTGGAAAGCGGAGCGCCAGAAGACCCCGAGCCCGAGGAACAAGTGGAGGTCTAGGTCGAAGTTGAACAATCCATCTGGATCCTCAGCTCGGACGAGGAGGAGAAACAGCAGCAAGTCGCCGCTGACTTCGGCATTTGGCGCAGCTGAGGCTGAACCTCAGAAAAACTGAGGTGCTGCTTTTGGAGCCAGCACTTGCCTTTTTTTAGACGGGGCCCGGCCCGGTCTTCCGGGGATTAACAACTATACTCCACACTCCGCAATTTAATCCTTACACTTTACGCTCCACACTCTACACTTTATACTCCGCACTCCACTCTCTACACTCTACACTTTACACTGCACGTCTTTACACGTCACACTTTACACTTCACACTTTACACTTGGCACTCCACTTTCTACATTTACAGTTCACACTCCGCACTTTACACTCCACACTCTACATATTTCACTTGACACTCCACACTCTAAACTACACTTTACACGTTACACTTGACACTCCACGCTCTACATTTTTACACTTCGCACTTTACACTTTACACTGTACACTTTACACTCCACACCTTACACTTTACAGGCACCATCCTCATCACACAATCATGCCCTGCGGAAAATACAAAATGGGCTGCAACCACGGGTTGCCACATCTATGAGGTTTACCTCTCTGTGTGTTTTGACATCTGTACCATTAACATACATGTGAGCATTCGGGTTTGTGGGCTGCATCTTGTTTTTTATCGTTTCGCCTCGTGGATGTCAAGGTGAGAAACCCACCTACGCCGCCACTGCCTTGGCACCAAAGGTGCCAAAATCACTGCGGAGCCAAGTGGCTGGTGCCATCAAAGAGAATCTTGGCGCTACCATCCTGCTTCGTCCAGTTTATACAAAGTTTATACCGCTTATACCATTTGCAAAAGTTTTTGAGACTTACTATTATCATTGATTTGAATTCTCTCTATCTACAACACTTACAGGCACGATATAGTTATCGCTGCGGCAATGTTTTGTATTATATATATGACACACACACATATATATATATATTATATACAAAAATATACATATATAATCATATATATATATGTGTGTGTGTGTTTAGTCATTTGTGATTCAATAACAATTTCCATGTCCATCTAATGTGTCAAAAACATGTCAAATGTGCATACAGGCATAGATCCCCCGTACCTTCGAAAATCCTTGCAAGACAGCAGAGATCAAACTCATTGGTAGAGAGGAATTTTGTGGCCTTCTGTTCGATCTAATCTCCAGGCCCTCCATTGCGCCCAAGGTATGACATGATCCGCGAGGGTGACAGGCTGCTGGTGGGCCTCTCTGGTGGGAAGGAGCGAAAAGTGCAAAGCACCGTCACTGGCACTTCTCATTTTCTCACATTGTGCAACATTGTGCAACACCTTGATGATGTCATGACAGTTTTTGATCATGTCGGATGTCTCCGTGATGCATGTTGCGTGCGTGCGGAGATGGAACTTAAAACGCCGCAGCCACTTGATATCGCTGCAGGACAGTTTGACCTTGCTTCATGTGCTGCTGGAGTTGCAACGCCGGTCTCCTGTGAAGTTCACTGTGGCTGCTGCGACTGTGAACCCTGAGACGCCAGAGTTTGCTCCCGAGCCACTGATCGATACTTGGCGCGCTGCAAGGTGCAAGTGAGCTCAATTGGATTCAACTGATTTTGCCACAGTATGATGTAGTTTGATGCCTTTTGCAGTATGATGGACTTTGCGGTTTCCATGTCATGCCATCCCAACTTCTAGCCAGTGTCGAAATGGACCATTATCTCACGTAATCAAGTTGCATTTCATGGTGTTTCATGGTCAGTCCTACACTCTGCTCGGTCTGCATGGTGAAATAGTGCTTAACGATACATTGTGAGAACAAATTCTTTGTGTTCACGCTCAGTTCACAAAGGCAAAACATGGCAAAACAATAGTCCATGGTTTCTAAGCAGTAGCCGTCCGAAGTCCGAATTACCCAGCTGCCAGTCTGAGGATTACCTGAAGGCCTTGGGAGTAACATACCATTTTCTCTCAAAGCCTCTCATCGAGATGGCAAAGTGTCACCTGGATCCCAAGAAGCCGTCGATTTGCCACTCAGCTTCAGCTGCCAAGTTGTGCTCTTGAAGCGACATGAACTGCAATTGACTGGGAGTACGTTGGAGAGTTTGTTCATGTTTGTTCCCTACATCCATAATCATCCATCTGGGGTTGCACGAGGTACGTGCAACACATGTTCTCCGCATTTCTTGGAGTTTTGCATCTGAGGTTCGTTTTGTGCAAGGATGAAGCGAGGAATGTTGCAACTTGACCAAGAAACTTCATAGGGAGATCTGTACAGAATGCGAAAATGCCAAGGGTTCAGATTAAACTTCGTGCGACATCGACATAGCATGACACTCCAGGCACATTCCAAGTTCGCATAGGTGGCATCAAGGTGTGCTTCATGAGACAACTAGGAGCCCGAGCAGAATTTCGGAAAGGTTGGTGGTGATTTAAACATCTCAATTTAGCAAAGAACGCCACACAAAATTTGTCTCCCCACGTTTTGCTTTACCTCAGCCAGTTTCTTTCACAGGAGATACAGTATTGCCTCGCTAAATTTGTTCATAGGATCACGGGGCTTAGTGTATTTACTCTAGATAGCCAGAATGCTTCGGCTCCACCAAATCTGAGCATGTCATGAAATATTTTGCAGAGTTCAAGGTTAAAAGACTGATATAAGATATACAAGTCTATCATTGTGTTCCTGACCTTTTAACGTATCTGTATTCCCTAGCTTTTGCAGGTACACCTGCATGCGGGAGAATGCTTACAACGTGACTTGACGGGTTAAAACATGTTGAAGCTGTGGAGGCTGATCCAAGAGTGTGCTATGACAGCTGTTGCTTCCAAAAGATGGTGCTGCGGAAACACTGATCAATTGCAATCCCACGTAACCCCAACATAATCCCACAGAATCAAAAGATCAAAAGACATCAAAAGACATCAAAAGACAAAAACAGTGCTGCCACGACCGCCAACGGTGCGCCGATCCGTGAGTCACTTCAGGTCCTTTGCCTGGGACAGTGCTTTGGCTCCTTTGGACATGGCTTGACAGCATGGCTTGCCATGGCAAAATATGTCAGATGGAAAAACTGTGGTAACTGTGGTAACTGTGGTAACTGTCACAATTTGAGATGCCTGTGATCCCATGGGCCGAGGCATTTGGACGACTTTGCCGAATCCTTTTTGATGTCTGCGTTTCGAAATGGATCTCTGCGGACCATGAAGGCACAGATTCGACAGCGGCATTGAACCAGTTGAACAGCTGATATGTGATGTTACGTGATGTTATGTGATGTTGGCATATGTGTTCATTGAATTGCGCATTCAATTTTGATGAGGTTGGCGTCATTTTCTATTAAAGTGGATGGCTGGAAGGCCGTCTTCCAGTCGATGCTTTTGCAGGCCAACTATGCTGTAGCAGCGAAGGATTTACGAGTGTGTCGACCACTGGTCAATGTCCGAGAAAAGACTCTGGCCAACTTCGCCAAGGAGAACAGGCACGAGGTTTATGGTTAATTAATCAGTGTTAATCGCCATGAAAAGGGCTATAAATTGGGGGTATACCCATTTTCAGACACCCCCATGTGTGAGGACGGGTGAATGAGATCTGTTGAAATTTAGATGGGAGATAGGAGGTGTAAACTCTGACTTTCAATATCTTTGTCGATCTTTGACGGTTGCGCATCAGCTCTTCCAAAGGCTTCCGGTGATTGCCGACAACTGCCCTGCATGCTTCGCTGCACCCAAAGAACGTCACCGCCGCTTTGCCTGCCAAAAACCACAGATCAACACAAGACCTGTACTTGTATATTGTATAAGTACTAGTAATTACTGATATACATAGTATACTGGCACCTTTCAGTGATAAACGGCAGAATAACTCTGACACACATTCTTTCAACCTGAGACCCGAGATTTAAAGCATCGGCTTGTGAAGTTAGTAAGAGAAAGCTGAGGAAGAATGATTTCTTTAAGAATGATAAGAAATGATAAGAATGCCTTCTTGAAAGCATACAATGCGCAATGATCACACCCTCCTTCGGAAGGTGTGGTTGAATGTCACACTTCCTGGTGAGCTGAGGAATCAAGATCATGCTCTCCCAGCAGGAGTCCGGTTGTAGATGTTGCAGTATGCTGTAATCGTGTTGTGGACATGCGATCTGCGTTTGTGGTGGTTTGGGTGTATTGTTTTAGGCAAAAGATGTTTCAATTGAATTTGATGGCTTGTTTTGGTCAACTTCGATTGGTTGTTTTCATTTTCGATTGGTTGTTAAAAGAGGGCTTTGTTTTGTTTAATGTTTTTGGATCTCTTTCAAAAACAATGGATTTTTTCCGCCTTTGACTTTAATGCCGTGTGACAGCGGTAGAGACAACCAGCTACGCGTGAAGTCCCCACCAATGATTGTGATCATTAATCAAACAAACATAAAAACACAAACAAAACCAACAAAAAACAACAAATTCAGGGGATGGTTTAACCAATCAAACTCACTTAGTGAGAGCAGAGGAGTTTGAGCATCCAGATCTCTTTTGGTCGCTGAGCTCCTGCATGAAGCCGCTGATGTCCATTGCACAGACTGAGAAGACCATGGAGACTTGGACGTTGGTGACGTGGTGGGAGTGCCTACAACTTCTGCATGGAAAGGGCGCATGTCATACGGGGATACGTGTTTGAAATGTATATTATAGATGTAAAATATGATAAGATATGAATATGATGATCTGGAATTATGCAGTGCAGTATATCGTATGTAATCGTATGTATATAGTCTTATAAGTATGGTCAAACATGGTCAGCATATATCAGCAATATGTCTATATGATGATACTATCGCTCGATCGTGTGATCGCTCAGCAGCCAGGACTGGTGGCGGCAACTCATGGCAGATGAAGATGACGAGGATGGTGCAGCACCTGCATTGACACAGGCCGCTGATGGTTTTTTCAAGTTACCGCCATATTTTCAGCCGGGGAACATTGAATGACATTTAGTGATGAATAATATTGAAGGACATTGAACATTGAATAACATTGACATCCATGTTTTTGTTGTGGTTTGTCGAGTGCGTGGCTGTGACGTGTGCAGTCATTTCGGTTCATGTCAGACTTTTGGTGCATGCTTCATGTGTACAGCTTCCCTTACTTGTTAGTGAATATTAATGCCCACATGTTGCATAACTTTGCACAGCTTGTTTACATTTTTACTGTCGTTAGTAGTTTAACTTGGATAAAACATCGCCCTTGCGCTCAATGCCGATCGAATTTCGACGCAGGTTGCAAGGCCTCCTAGTCCAATCGTGCCACCTGGGTCACCTGCGTCTGGGCCTGGGAATGTCGCTCGGTCAGCTCAGCAGACCATTGGAGTCGTCCATGGGCCTGGCCCAATGGGCCCCCAAAAGTGGCGGTGTGATCATATTGCACAGGCTCAAGGGATATATTCTTCAGTTCGAACATTCAACAGTAACAGTCTTGATGCGAACAACCTACAGATTTGAACAGCTGTATTCCAGTAATTTTTGCTAGCCGAGTCATGTTTCATCCCAGGACCACACGAGGCTAGTACTCGTTGCAGTGAGTTCAGCGATCGTAGGTGGCATCGTGGTTGCTCTTGCCCGATGCCGGTAGTTCCACATGCGAAATCGTGCGAAATCAATCGAAAGTCATCGGAAGCGCGGGGAAACCAGAATGGCTTCATAGCATTCATTAGCCTTGTAGAGTGAACAGAAGCTATACCAGGATTCTGCAGCACAACTATGTCATGTTCTTCAAGATCCTATAGGACTATTATAGTCTCAGAAACCATGCTATTCACAAGGCTGGTGGGAGCCCTGGGTGCAGGCGCCATCGCTCCCAGCAGCCATTCGGATTTGCTGATAATGTCTCTTCGCTCTGAGGGCTGCGAATTGCCATTGCACGGAAGTCTGAGACTAGGCCCTAGGCAGAGCTCATCGCAAGTGTACGGCAGCCCTGTTGCAGATGCGGAGATGTCCCGAGATTGGAATCGAAACATGCTGGAATTATCACCGTTTGCATGAGATAAACTTAAGTATACCTATGGGTAATCAGAAGGATTTACCGATTTTTGCTCTGTCCGAATTGTTGAAGTCATCTTCGAAATCTTGGGCCAGCGCTAAAAAGGTGCAGTCAGCGGGTCATTGCTTCCAAGGGCTGCAGCTGCACTGCATTCTGTTGATCGCGTTGGAGACACGCCTCTTGATCTGTATGGATCGAGCAAGAGACATGGAAGAGAAATAGGAGAGAGAGAGAGCGAGAAAGAAAGAAAGAAAGAAAGCAAGAAAGAAAAGAAAGAAAAGAAAGACAAGAACGAAAAGAAAAGGAACTTCATCCCCATCTGCATCTTCGGCTTCATCTTCAATTTCATCACCATCACCATCATCTTCTTCTTCATCATGATCATCACACTCGTTCATTCATCGCCTCTATCTTATCAATAAGAATAATCATAACCATCATCACCAGGGATTTTGTATAGATAGAATAGACTAGAAGGAAAGAACAGAACAGAAAATGATAACATCTGATAAATGATAAATAGAAGAAAACCAGCAGATAGAACAGATATAAGAGATAGAATAGATCGAATAGATAGAATAGATAGAATAGATAGAATAGATAGAATAGAATAGATAGGATAGCATAGGGTAGCATAGGATAGCATAGGATAGCATAGGATAGCACAGGACATCATAGATAGATGGATAAATAGATAGATAAATAGATAGATAGAACAGAACAGAAAAGAATAGAATGGAGTACAATACCGCAAAATAGAATAGAAGAGAACAGAACAGAACAGAATGGACCAGAATAGAATAGACAAATAGACTAGAATAGAGTAGCAGTAGAATAGAATAGAATAGAGTAGAATAAAAAGGAATGGAACAGAATAGAATAGAAGTGACTGGAAGAACAGGAATGGGCATAGGAATAACATTGATAGATAGACGGACAGACAGACAGCCAGGCATACAGACCGTCAGACAGACAGTCAGACAGACAGATAGATAGGTAGATTGGACGAGTTATGGCAGGTGAGTAGAGTGGATCAGATCAGATCAGATTCGATTGATAGATATTTAAATCATAGATGAACACACAGATCAATACATGGATTGTGTTCTGTAGCATGGAGATCGAACAGCGGAAAATAAAAGCCATTTTCAGCTCTCAGCACGGACCAGTAGCTGTGTTGCACGGTTTGGGCGGAGTGTGTGTACATATCTTCTTTTGAGTTAGGAAGGGGTGTTTACTTATGGACAGCGACTCCAACAAATTTCAAATTGTAACCGCTAGCGAGTTCCTAGCAGTGCAGACGAACAACCATCATTAGAATTTTCGGGGATTATGGTGGGTACAGGGTTTCAACACCAATTGCATTTAAACATTTTCTTTTAACACATTCATGTTGCGGAGAATCTGTGGAATCCCGCATCAAACGTTTTTCCTGCTCCCTATGTTGCTGGAATGAGCAAAACCATGTAGCCATGGGCGGGTTGCTGATGGACCCTGGAGGCTCGCTTTGACCCACATTTTGGTCCAGCGATTGGAACTACCGCCATCGCTCACAGCAACAGCAGCGTGAGCGATGACTGTGAGATGTATCTCGCTTCGGTAGAGGCAAGCCAAAGTCATAGCTGGCCATGAGCAATTTGCGACCTGACTTCTTTGAGTGGAGTGGCAAACCATTTCGTGAATGTGTGACTCTGCCACACCTTGAACCCAAAAGCTGGTAGATCTGAATTGAAACAACCGATCTGCACCTTTGTGCAGCATGCACCATGCCCGCGAACTGCGGACTGCGTGAAAGTTCCTTGAAATGTCGTGTCAAAAGATTGTTGGCGTCTTGTAGGGCCAAACCCCAAGAGTTGTGAAATGAGCGATGCGCCTCGTGTCGGGCTCTGAGCAGATGCCCGGAGCGGTTGACCATGTCCGTTGCTTGAAATCTGATCTTGATGGTTGAAAATGTTGATACAAAAAACGCCTAAATCTGTGGTTTTCAAGGGGTCTTGACCTCTCCCCGTTTGAGAACTAACTTTTGCTTCCTGGCCCCTCAGTTAGGATGATTGAATCTGTGCAGGTTCAGCATGCAAGTCCAGGATTGGCAAAATGCATGAAAGTTCCTGCCGGAGAAGTTTCAAAGCATTCTTGGCATCTCTTGGGGTCAAGAGGTTTTCGAAGCTGAAACTTGTGAAAGCCCAGACTCAGAAGTTATAAAATGCCTGAGTGCTGCTGGCTTCTCGCTGCTGAGCAGACGCCCAGTACGCTTGAGCGAAATGTCTATGAGGAAATCAGATCTTGGAAATGTATAAAATCAAAGTGCCCCAGTGATCCCCGTGCACAGTGGCTATTGAAAGCCCAGGCCATTTGATCAAGTTTCGTTTTTTCGCTCGACGAAGATGTGGCCATTGGAGGGCTGTTTTGGCTCGCAGACCTTCCGGCTGCATCAGAAGCTGCCTTTCGCCTCTTTTTTCGATGTTGGCTTCAAAGTGAGACAACCAAATTAGACAGGGGCTGTAACTCCCGGTCGTAGTACGAACCGGCCGGTGACTGCTGAACGGTCCCCAAGGCTGATAGCTGGAGCAGGTGGGTCCAGAAGGAAACTACTTCGGTTGTACATCACCTTGCCATTTTTTCAAAAGACGGCGTTCACACATAGCAGAATATGAACCATGTACGTATAATCTAACGCAGAGAACAGTGTCCGTTTCGCAGAAAGAATGTTCGGAAGGCGCTGCAGTCATCCTAGCTCATCGCTTGGCTTTGGATGGAACAAAACCATTTTCTCAGGAAAGCCGGGGGTCAAGCTCACATGCTACATGTAGGTAGGTTTAGATAGCATTGTGACTTGTAATTTTGATGAGATAGCAATTCTGCATTTGTTGAGAGGAGCAACATGGCCTGCAATCCAAACAGGACCAGTAAAGACCAGCTTGTGCTTCCGGAACAGCTCCCCAAACTGACAGCTGGAGCGATCCTGCAGAAGCGAATCAGTTGGGAGCTTTGATAAGTGCTGGCAGCATGTAAATCGAACCACGGGCATGACGGTTGAAGTTGCTAGATGCTCCTGAGGCAGTTTCTTTGAGAAGCCGCTTCACAATCCCTGCGCACAGCCGAATCAATGCACGTGCAGACTCAACAACCATTTTGTTTGTGAGGCAGCAGTTTTGCAGGTGCTGGAAGGAGTAATGTGGCCAGCAAACCAAGCCAGACAAATATGGACCGGCCTGCTGCCTGCCTGTTACTTCCCAAAAGTTCCCAATTTGGAGAGCTTGAGCGGGTCGAAATTTTCATGACAAATCCATTTGGAGAATTTGGAGTTCTTGAGAAAAATGTGCATAGAGTCTGCCCCGGGCACTGCATTCTTCCTAGTTCATCAGTTTGCTTTGGATCGTTTCAAACAATTTTCAATGGAAAGCCCGGAGTCAAGCTCGCATGCATCTATATGCAGATTAGTTCAGGTAGCAGTGTCGGTTTGATGACAAGGATTTGGCACGCACTGAAAGGACTTACGTGGCCTGGAATTCCTTTCATCATATTGCAGACAGGCTTGTGACCTATGAAGTTCCCACATTTGGATATTTTGGCAGCTAGAGCGGGCAAATCTTGCAAAAAACATTCGTCTGCAAACATGGACATCACGCATTCTTTTCCAACGTAATGCCAAATTTGACATTTAGAGCAGGTAGATCTTGCAGAAAGCATCCAGTAGGGAGCTTTGATAAGCGTTCGCAGCATGTAAATCGAACGAGGGGCACTGCACTTGAAGCTGGTGATGCTCCTGAGAAACTCTCTCTCTCTCTCTCTCTGAGAGGCGGGTTCACACTTGCTGCACGCAACCGACTGCATGTGCGTGCTGACTCAATTACCGCTTTCCAGAGTCTAGAGCCATGGGCGCTGCAGTCATCCTAGCTCACTTGGCTTTGGATGTTTGGAACCATTGTCTGTAAATTCCGGAGAGGTAAGCTCACAGTGCATGTAGGTCGGTTTCGATGATATCATGGTCACTTGTAGTTTTGATGAGTTAACAGTTCTGCATTTGTTGAGAAGAGCAACATGGCCTGCAATCCAAACAGGACCAGTACAGACCAGCTTGTGCTTCCGGAACAGCTCCCCAAACTGACAGCTGGAGCGATCCTGCACAAAGCAACCAGTAGGGAGCTTTGATAAGCGTTCGCAGCATGTAAATGCGGGGCACTGCAGTTGAAGCTGTAGATGCTCCTGAGAAACTCTCTCTGAGAGACGGGCTCACATTTGCTACGCACAACCAAATGCACGCGCGTGCCGACTCAATTACGGCTTTTGGTTTCATGACACTAATTTTGCAGGTGCTGGAAGGAATAGCATGGCCTTGGAACAAAGCCACACATGCACGGACCGATCTATCTGCTGGTCATTTCAGAAAAGTTCCCAATTTTGTTAGCTAGAGCGGGTAGATCGTACATGAGATAAACACAGTCGAGAACCATGGGCACTGAAGTCATCCTAGCTCACCACTTGGCTTTGGATGGTTTGGAACCATTGTCTGTAAAAACTGGGGAGGTAAGCTGGTCGGTTTTGTTATCATTGCCATTTGCAGTGTTGATGAGTTAGCAATTCTGCATTTGTTGAGAGGAGTGGCCTGCAATCCAAACAGGACCAGTACAGACCAGCTTGTGCTTCCGGAACAGCTCCCCAAACTGACAGCTGGAGCGATCCTGCACAAAGCAACCAGTAGGGAGCTTTGATAAGTGTTCGCAGCATGTAAATGCGGGGCACTGCAGTTGAAGCTGTAGATGCTCCTGAGAAACTCTCTCTGAGAGGCGGGTTCACATTTGCTCCGCACAACCAAATGCATGCGCGTGCCGACTCAATTACGGCTTTTGGTTTCATGACACTAATTTTGCAGGTGCTGGAAGGAATAGCATGGCCTTGGAACAAAGCCACACATGCACGGACCGATCTATCTGCTGGTCATTTCAGAAAAGTTCCCAATTTGGTCAGCTAGAGCAGGTAGATCTTAGATGAGGTAAACACAGTCGAGAGCCATGGGCACTGAAGTCATCCTAGCTCACCGCTTGGCTTTGGATGGTTTGGAACCATTGCCTGTAAAATCCGGGGAGGTAAGCTGGTTGGTTTTGTTATCATTGCCATTTGCAGTGTTGATGAGTTAGCAATTCTGCATTTGTTGAGAGGAGTGGCCTGCAATCCAAACAGGACCAGTAAAGACCAGCTTGTGATTCCGGAACAGCTCCCCAAACTGACAGCTGGAGCGATCCTGCAGAAGCAAACGAGTTTCGAGCTTTGACAAGCGTTCGCAGCATGTGAATCGAACCACGGGCATCACTGCTGAAGCTGCTAGATGCTCCTGAGCCACTTTCTTTATCTTTCTTTGAGAAACCGCTTTACAGTTGCTGCACGCAGATGAATTGAAGTACGGGCAGACTCAACAGCAACTTTTGTTTGTGAGACGGCAATTTTGCAGATGCTGGAAGCAATAGCATGGCCTGCAAACAAACACAAGTATGCATTCCTGTCATTTCTGACACCTAGTGCGGGTAGAGCTTATATGGGGAGTGCATCTGGAATCCTTGCCAAGAATTAATGTAAAAATTAATCTAAAACCATGGGCCTTTCAGCCATTGTAGCTGACTACTTGGCATTGGATGGTCCGAACCATTGTCTCTGTAAAAATCCGGGGGAAGTAAGCTCACATGCTACATGTAGTTCGGTTTAGATAGCATTGTCAGTTGTAGTTATTGTAGTTTTGATGAGTTAGCAATTCTGCATTTGTTAAGAGGAGCAACATGGCCTGCAATCCAAACAGGACCAGTAAAGGCCAGCTTGTGCTCCCGGAACAGCTCCCCAAACTGACAGCTGGAGCGATCCTGCAGAAGCGAACGAGTTTCGAGCTTTGACAAGCGTTCGCAGGATGTAAATCGAACCAGAGGCATCACTGCTGAAGCTGCTAGATGCTCCTGAGCCACTTTCTTTGAGAAACCGCATTACAGTTGCTGCACGAAGCCGAATTGAAGCACGTGCAGACTCAACAACCACTTTGTTTGCGAGACAGCAATTTTGCAGATGCTGGAAGCAATAGCATGGCCTGCAAACAAACACAAGTATGCATTCCTGCCATTTCTGACATCTAGTGCGGGTAGAGCTTATATGGGGAGTGCATCTGGAATCCTTGCCAAGAATTAATGTAAAAATTAATCTAAAACCATGGGCCTTTCAGCCATTGTAGCTGACTACTTGGCATTGGATGGTCCGAACCATTGTCTCTGTAAGAATCCGGGGGAAGTAAGCTCACATGCTACATGTAGTTCGGTTTAGATAGCATTGTCAGTTGTAGTTATTGTAGTTTTGATGAGTTAGCAATTCTGCATTTGTTAAGAGGAGCAACATGGCCTGCAATCCAAACAGGACCAGTAAAGACCAGCTTGTGCTTCCGGAACAGCTCCCCAAACTGACAGCTGGAGCGTCTTGAGGCAGTTTCTTTGAGAAGCCGCTTCACAATCCCTGCGCGCAGCCGAATCAATGTACGTGCAGACTCAACGAGCACTTTTGTTTGTGAGACAGCAGTTTTGCAGGTGCTGGAAGGAGTAATGTGGCCAGCAAACCAAGCCAGACAAATATGGACCGGCCTGCTGCCTGCCTGTTACTTCCCAAAAGTTCCCAATTTGGAGAGCTTGAGCGGGTCGATATATTTATGACAAATCCATTTGGAGAATTTGGAGTTCTTGAGAAAAATGTGCATAGAGTCTGCCCCGGGCACTGCATTCTTCCTAGTTCATCAGTTTGCTTTGGATCGTTTCAAACAATTTTCAATGGAAAGCCCGGAGTCAAGCTCGCATGTATCTATATGCAGATTAGTTCAGGTAGCAGTGTTGGTTTGATGACAGGGATTTGGCACGCACTGAAAGGACTATCGTGGCATGGAATTCCTTTCATCATATTGCAGACAGGCTTGTGACCTATAAAGTTCCCACATTTGGATATTTTGGCAGCTAGAGCGTGCAAATCTTGCAAAAAACATGCGTTTGTGGGCATGGACATCACGCATTCTTTTCGAACGTAATGCCAAATTTGACTTTTCGAGCGGGTAGATTGTAGATCTTGCAGAAAGCAACAAGTAGGCAGCTTTGATCAGCTTTTGCAGCATGTAAATCGAACGAGGGGCACTGCACTTGAAGCTGATGATGCTCCTGAGAAACTCTCTCTCTCTCTCTCTCTGAGAGGCGGGTTCACACTTGCTGCACGCAACCGACTGCATGTGCGTGCTGACTCAATTACCGCTTTCCAGAGTCTAGAGCCATGGGCACTGCAGTCATCCTAGCTCACTTGGCTTTGGATGTTTGGAACCATTGTCTGTAAATTCCGGAGAGGTAAGCTCACAGTGCATGTAGGTCGGTTTCGATGATATCATGGTCACTTGTAGTTTTGATGAGTTAACAGTTCTGCATTTGTTGAGAGGAGCAACATGGCCTGCAATCCAAACAGGACCAGTACAGACCAGCTTGTGCTTCCGGAACAGCTCCCCAAACTGACAGCTGGAGCGATCCTGCAGAAGCAAACGAGTTTCGAGCTTTGACAAGCGTTCGCAGCATGTAAATCGAACCACGGGCATCACTGCTGAAGCTGCTAGATGCTCCTGAGCCACTTTCTTTATCTTTCTTTGAGAAACCGCTTTACAGTTGCTGCACGCAGCCGGATTGAAGTACGTGCAGACTCAACAACCACTTTTGTTTGTGAGACAGCAATTTTGCAGGTGCTGGAATGAGAAATGTGGCCACCAAGCCAGACAAATATGGGTCTAGTGGCCACGCTGACATGTCCTCTCTGCCTGTGACGGCCATACAGCTCGGATTCAAGCGACGGCAGCTGTTGTCTTTAAAACGACCTGCAGCAAACTCGCCACACACAATCACCTATGTATACTTGCAGATGCCGAAAGCTTGTCTGGTTTGATGAACCAAGTTCTCTGGAAGGACAGACATGGACACGGAAATCGTTGGCAGTGTTGGTTGGTTCTGTGACAGCTATTTCAATCCAATTTCTACTGTGCCGGCAAGCACGTCACAGCAGGCAATCTGCAAGATTCTGACGTACTCTCATTGGTGCTTGGCATTGTAAGCGATCTGTGCTGCAAGAAACAATGCGGTTTGCAATCCACTTCAATGGTATGAACAAGCTTGTCTCTGCGCGACAAATGACAACTTGACAGCTGCAGGGTGTAGACCCTACATGCCCCTCTGTGGTAACTTCGACCATCTTTTGCATGTTCACAGCCAGTTTCTTGTCCAATAATCAGCCAGACAGGCACTGACAGTGAATGCATTTGGTCAAAGTGCACAACATTCGAGGTTGAGGTTGGGCAACTGACGAATGAATATGTACAGTAGTGGGTTCGCAAAGGGATCTGTGTCTTTCCATCTTAAAGTTCGTTTGATTTTGAAAGCTCGAAGCCTGAAGGCGACAGTTGGAGTACTAGACCAAAGCCAAGATTCGCAGTGCAACCACAGTGTTGTTGGCAAATGTCAGTGGCTGCTGAAAGCATCAGAAACAGGTAGAAGTTCCTCCATCCCAATGAGTCTTGGTTTTCAGTACAGTTTGCTCCAAGCAATTAGGCTCCGTGTAGTCTTAGGCTGAGTTCCTACGCCTACTGCTCAGTCGGAGTCGGGAGCCGCTTGTGCAGCAGCTGGTTCCAGTCACTTCGCTGTACTCGTAACAAATTTCGTGCAGTTTGACCGATGAAGATGATACACTAAGAGTTTTGTCCCGGTCCAACTTCAAGCAGTCATTTCCAGGCATCAACCGGCCCTGTGATCCAAATGAACAACGAAAGACAATGCTTTCAATGCTTCGCTGCACCTTCTTGCAGTTGGAGAGGAAGCAGTCGTTTGATGATGGGTCCGAGAAGATTCCGCCACTGATGGCATTTTGCATTTGTATTGTGCGCATATGGTTTGGTCTCTGCAAGTGCTGAAAGTGAATACTGCCACACATGAGAGCCATCAGCATGGCCGGTTGAGGGCTGGTTGTGCAGTGGAATTCATTCTTACTGCAACTGAACGGGACAACACGAGAGCAAGCTTTTCACAAGCCTCGTGCAAGCTTCGCGCAGTCTCCAAATTGACGGCATGATTATCGTGGAAGGCAAGATCCACTCTGAAAGATGCCTCGCGCCTGCACCACGGCAAAAACATCCCAATTCCACTCAAATCATTTTGGTGCAAGCCCGCACAAGCTCATCTCAAGAAAATGAGCAAGCGTGCGTGCGTTCGCAAGCTTCTAGGAATGCGCTCTTGTCGCCCCGATGTTCCCTCACCTGCTCCAGCGCGGTACCGCTTAGATCCAGGTGCACCATTGGGTGTCAAGAATCGACTGGACCAAATTCCCCGAGCAAGTTTGGAATGTCGAACATGGCAACATATCGACTGAGTTCATGAAATTGGGCCGTTGCGAAGATGGGCAGCTTTCCTGTTGTACATTTGTTAAACTTGATCTGTGCCCGAAACGAAGAATCACTTGTTTCCAGGGCTGAGACTTAAGCCTTGGATCCACGCCTATTCGATCCGTCGTGGACCCCCAGGGATGGTCCACTGAGGTTCGGCAGAGCATTGCGAGTGTCAAACGTGGCAGTCCAAAACGTTTCTGAGAAGTTTCACAGATCAACTGGCTGGTTGTTTCAGTTTTGTTTACTGTATTTATAATCCTTCCATCAAGTGAGTCCAAGTGGCTGGTTGTTTCACACATCGACCGGCTGGTTGTTTCACAGACCACCCGTCCACCAAGTAATTTTGGGTCCTGAATTCACCATGAGTAGACACGTCCCAAGTTCAGTGGGCCCCATGCTCGGCAGCGGCATCTGCCATAGAAATCGAGGGGGGGATGTTGGTCTCCCTGCAGTACCCCAGTACTTAAGTGTTACCTCGAATACCTCGAAACACAAGACCGCCCTAGTATTTGTGTTTGAGCGCAAGATTCCTTCAATTGCGCCGTACTTAGCCCTGCAAGAAAACAGAGATGTCACGCCGGCCGAAATCACACATGGACGGCAAATGGAGACAAAGGGGCTCAGCGTCCCTGGTGTTTGTGGAATTGTGTGCAAGGATTTGCAGTCAGAGATATCTTGTCCAACGGGGACAAGCGGGCCATCACGAACCCCTTGAAAAAGCGGGGCTTGGAGGTCCCGCAACAGCTGTTCACATGGTGCCGCGCTTCATGTGTCTCAGGCTCCCGCGCTGTGAGTCTGAAGCTGGGTCTCGGCCGGTGAGGGGTGGCCGGGTATCTCTCGTGGATTCCCTTCTATTCCACATCATTCTGTTTGCCGGAGACCATTGAAAATATTTCAGGAATGCGCAAAACAACGCCATGCGCCTATTCCGCCTATGTAATCTGTGCATCCAGAAATCTTTGGTTTCTTGGTATGTCCTTGGGTTTGAGAATGTTTGAAGGCAACGAAGGCTTGACTCTGGATGCAACCTGAAACATACGCGTTCAAAGGATATTCTGATGGACCTACCGTGTTGTGCCCATGCTGTGCTTCAACGCAATGCCGCAGCATGCGCAAAAATGGTGTTTGAAGGCAAGATTCCATTCACTACGCCGTACCATAATAGGGAGATCTGGCCGTTTTGAAACGATTTCAATCCAATGCAAATGGAGATGGGCATGGTCAGAGTCCGGTAGGTGCTGCATGCTTGAACCTCGACCTGAAGTGCAAGATGATTACCTTTTAAGTATGCCGGATGTAGTGAGGACCTGACCCTCCGAGACAAGCAGTTTGGGTCCTGCCAGAAGAAGATGCACACATGCAAATTGAAATGCATCCGAATCACAATAAATCGATGCCCTCGAGTACACAGTAACTTAGGACTTTGAAATACGAGACAATACTTGGACATTTCAGAGCACTTTAGGACTTTGAAATACGAGACAATACTTGGACATTTCAGAGTACCCGTGAAAATTCAGCATTTTAGATCACCCAGAGCCATTCGCCTGTGATCGCCCGTTCCCCCTAGTTCTTGACCAGAATATCGGAAGAGCCTGGAACGCCAAAGTATTTTTAAAGGCAACTTTTGGAAAGTGGCAGTTTTCCATGCCACTTTCAAGATTCAAGCAAAAAAGACGACAACTGCGTTCAAAATGATGAACTTGTTGAAATCGCATGACAAAGGTGGCGGAAATTTGCGTAAAAGTGGTGTAAATAACCGTAAAGTGGCGTAAAACCACGTAAAGAACGGATGGACGAAATAGGCAACTTTTCACTTCCAAAAAGTGGCATTGAAAATGGTACACAGTGGCGTGGTTGCCTAAACAAATTGGGGCACCTGGCTTTCCAGGAGTGGCGTTCATACCCGAAATAGCAGGCATGGCAAGGTCGTGAAACAATTAGGTTTAAGTGTGACAGCATTTTAGATCACCCAGAGCCATTCGCCTGTGATCGCCCGTTCCCCCTAGTTCTTGACCAGAATATCGGAAGAGCCTGGAACGCCAAAGTATTTTTAAAGTCAACTCTTGGAAAGTGGCAGTTTTCCATGCCACTTTCAAGAATCAAGCAAAAAAAACGACACCTGCGTTCAAAATGATGAACTTTGCTGAAATCACATGCGCAAAAGTGGCGGATCCCTACCCTCTTAAGAATGGAATTTGAGGGGGGGGGAGTCGTACTGAAATTTCATTTTAAAATTCCATTTTTGCAATCATGTTTTCTCGATGATCAATATTCCTCATCATTCCATGTCATTGGCAAGCAGATGAAAATTAAATACTTGCGCTTAGCTCCGGAGGAGCTAAGCACATGTCAGACTGAAGCAGCACATATGTTTTGGATGGCATCCCTCCAAAAATTGCGCCGCCTCCGGAGGAGCTAAGCGCAAGTATTTTCTAACCAGTGCCCAAGGCGTGTTAAGAAATGTTACTTTACAATTCCATTTGAGGGGTTGGATCACTATCCCAGGGTTTCCAAGCAAAAAAAGTGGAATTCGACAGCTTGGTTTTGTCCCCCGCCCTCCCCCTCTATAGGGGTAGGGATCACAGTGGCGTAGTTGCCCAAACAAATTAGGGCACCTGGCTTTCCAGGAGTGGCATTCATACCCGAAAAGCGGTCGCAGTCGCCCAGTGAAAAAAACCATTGCGGAAGATGCCTACGTGTCCAGAAATTCTTCAGTTGCTTGATCTGCCCTTTGGTTTGGGGATGGAGCAGTTTACAAATCCCTACCCTCTTAAAAATGGAATTTGAGGGGGGGGAGTCGTACTGAAATTTCATTTTAAAATTCCATTTTTGCAATCATGTTTTCTCAATGATCAATATTCCTCATCATTCCATGTCATTGGCAAGCAGGTGAAAATTAAATACTTGCACTTAGCTCCGGAGGAGCTAAACACATGTCAGACGGAAGCAGCACATGTGTAGGGATGGCATCCCTCCAAAAAATTGCCCTGCCGTGATCATACTTGCGCGTAGCTCCTCCGGAGCTAAGCGCAAGTATTTTCAAACCAGTGCCCAAGGCTTGTTAAGAAATGTTACTTTACAATTCCATTCGAGGGGTTGGATCACTATCCCAGGGTTTCCAAGCAAAAAAAAGTGGAATTCGACAGCTTGGTTTTGTCCCCCCCGCCCTCCCCCTCTATAGGGGTAGGGATGTTTACAACACCCTTGAACGACAGAGGTCGTAAGGTGAGACATGGAAAATGGAAGCCACTGGCAAACAATTTATCAAAGCGGTTCAAAGGTGTTGGTTTGACTTCGGTTTCAAGACCATTTTGGGCAATTTGTTTTGTGTTGAAACCTTGAAAGTTAGAAATCGTGCCCATCGCAGCTCTCGTGGCATGCAAAAATTCAAGGTCGTTCCTCCTTTGCCTGCAGCTTCTCCAGATTTCTCCAGCGGTTCTTGTCAATGAGAGCGCTTTTGGACGTCACTTGTCACGAAAGGTGTAGCGTCAGCTACCTGAGTTCTCCGTGCTTCAGCACAATCATAGGGGGTATTGGGGGGCCAGCCCGTGGAAAACGTAGAATTCTCGACGTTATGTATTAGATATGGTCATGGGTTCAATTCCTACGGGTGACGCGGTCACGGTCCTCCACAGTAGAGGCACACTCTCCATGAGGGAGATGTCCCCAGTAGTCCAGCATATATTGGTTTGCTTCAGTCTCAATAACAGTTGCTGCAAGGGGTCTTAAAAAGGGGTTTTTAATAAACCCCTTTTCGTGCATCATTTCGCGCTGCACAAGACACCGTATCATGCAGTCATGCTCTGGATAAAATCCTGAACCTTCCTTCGATACATTAAAAAGTGCTCAGAAACAAAAAACGCTCATTTCCAAAAAAGTGCTACAATAGCTCAAAAAGTGCTCATTTGGTTGTTTCATTTTGTTGGGCACCCCCACATGTTCAAACAGCCGGATCCCCAAGCATTCTTGCAACATACATTACATTATGCTTGGGGTCACGCTACTTGGGCTCTCCACAACCAACATCATTCGCCGCTGTTGCAAGTAAGTCATCAGATTCACTTAAAATCAAATTCTTTTGAGCTTGGTCCCAATGTGCATCCTCCCCAGGAAGCATAAATTAGGAGATAGATGCTAATCTAGATGCAAAACTCGCTTCCAGGATTGGCCTCAACTAGCTTGAGTGCAGGCTAACTTCGTGGATTTCTCCAAGAGTTTAATAGATCCACGTAAAATGGGTTAGAACCCTAAAAAGTGCTCATATCCATTGAAACCACCAAAAAGTGCGCAGACCCTTAAAAAACGCTCAGGAATGGCAGAAAGTGTATCCAACCAGGGGATTGCCAGAAAAAAGTGCTACAATGGAATCCCCAGGATCATCTTAGACTGCGCAAAAACGTTTTTGGTGTATCATCTTAGGGGCGCAGCATTTTGACACCACTCCTCTCCCACTACACTACCTTTCGTCCGCCTCCGCCTGCTCTCAAGTGGTTTTCGCTTTTCCCCAAGAAAGCGAGCAAAAGATGCAAAAGCAAATGGCAAAAAAAGTGTCGAACTGGCGCAAATCTGCGCAAAAAAATGCTAAATGTGCGCACATTCCAAAATTGCACCACTTCGGTCTTCGAAAGTTTACCCCAGGCATTTTTGTCTGAAACGAAGCAGTTCCGCAGTTTGGCCAAGCGCTGACAGGACAGGAGCGGTAAAGGTTACCTTGCGAAGATTACGAATTTTCCGGCGCGAAAGACGGGCGCAGTGACGTGGAGAAATAATAAACAAATCCCCGCATGTTTGCAATTCTTTGGCTGCTGCAGTTCGACCAGCCCAAGTTATCTCCAGAGAAAGGGGATGATTTTCTTGAGCTGTGTAAGAAGTGAGAAGATCCCTTGCCCATGTCATGCTTTCTCGAAGCTGACGTGATTGTGACGCCTATGTCTTCCAGGCGCCAGTTCGTCTGCCGTGCTTCGTGTGTTCCGTCGGAGGTTTGAGCGTGAAGCGTGAAGTTCAGGATGGCGCTCTTTAGCTTTCGTCGAATGCTGTCAGAGGCTGAAACCTCATGCGGGGGGCTGTCGCAGATAGTGGAAGAATGTCGATGGGTCGCACCCCTCGCGCCCGAACATCAAAGTAAATTGTAAATGGATGTTCCCTCGCCCACATATGGATTCTAAATTCTGAACGTTTTGACCCATCTTGATATGAAGTTGTTTTGATTTCATCTGCTACTTCCAAGACTTCAAAATCCGGATGCGCCATGTGAGTGATGTGGAGTTTCCAGCTGTGGCCTTCAGTTTGTCATATGTTTGTTTTTGCACACCTTGGTCGATCACCCAGGGCCGCTGCTCTTTTGATGGAAGTGGGCTCATTCAACCCGCGTTTTTTAGTCCGTGTTGATGCGACATCCAAACTTTGGACCCACGTGTCCCTGTAAACACAAGCACTGTCAACTCTGAAGTTCTTCTGCGCTTGATCCAAAGTAGGTGGAGCACCGGACCGTCACGGTATTCATGCTGTTCATGCCACACGGATGGCATTTCAGCGCAGGGTCTTGAACGATTTTCAATGGATTTGGGCGCAAATGACACTTCCATTTGCCGGGGGCTTCCTCCAATCATGGTGATGGAGAGGAGGCTCCGCCGTCTGAGTTATCTAGTTGGTGACTTGCACATATAAACCTGAAAACACCTTGTGTCACTTCGCAAGATGTGACACGTACATCAGATTGGAAACAGAGTGGCACCAGGGCTCACTGCGCTCGAGCGTACCATGCAGGCGTGAGCATCTCATTCAATCCTTGATAGCCTACTCTTTTCTGATATGATCGCAGGTTCTCGGCGCAGTTTCTGGAGGAGAAAAGATATGCGGAGGCTTCTCCACATTGTGGGAATTCACCAGGGACGCTCATATTTCAACAGTTTTCGTTGCCAAGATGCCAAGAATTTACCAGGTGTGTGGGAAAGGTAGAGAAGCAAGCAGGTACAAAGGCAGATAGCGTTGGACAGAAAATCGGTAGCATAGGTCAATACAACAGATTGGGTTGAAGAAAGAAAACAAATAATCAATAGTCATAATAACTTACCAACAATCATCCTATTCCCTCATTCCCTACCAAGGCCCGGGTTCAATCCCGCCTGGGCCGTGCTTGGCCCTGGTTTGAGAGCAGGTATAGGTATCATGCCATGGTTCCGTTACAGCTTCATCCCCATCTGCATCTTCGGCTTCGTCTTCAATTTCATCACCATCACCATTATCTTCTTCTTCATCATGACCATCACACCCATTCATTCACCACCATTGTCAATAATAATCATCATCACCATCATCACCAGGTATTTTTGTATAGATAGAACAGAATAGAAATGAAAAGAGCAGAACAGACAAGAACATAAAAGAAAATAGCAAAAACATACAAGAACAGAAAAGAAAACGATAGAACAGATCCAGTAGATAGAATAGATAGAATAGATAGAATAGATAGCCTAGGATAGCATAGAATATCATCGAAGGAAGTTTAGAAGTCAAACTTCCGACAATATGGACAGATGAAAAGCAGAGATGGGAAGAGTCAGAGAGAAGAGAAGAGTAGAAGAGAGAAGATGAGAGAAGAGAAAGAGTCAGAAGAAAGAAGCTCAGATGCGCAAAAAGGTAGGAAAGTCGCGAAACACTGTGTTTTTCCAATGATTTGTGGCTTCGGAGGGTCGAAAAGTAGACTCGCTAAAGCGGCGGGTGCGGAGCCATCTGGCCAGCTGAGAGATGAAAAAGTGCACGCCGTTGTGGCGCGAAGCACATTTGCAAGTGAAAAAGCTAAAAGCACCTCACATTCGGAACGCTTTTGGAGGTTGAGATGTCGAAAAAGTGCAAGCTGTTGTGGCGCGAAGCACATTTCGAAGTCAAACTGTACAAAACACACCAGCTCCGGACCACTTTTGGAAGTTGAGATGTTGAAAAAGTGCACGCCGTTGTGGCGCGAAGCACATTTCCAAGTCAAAATGTTAAAAACACTAGGGGTGTGGACCACTTTTAGAAGTTGCGATGTTGGAAAAGTGCATGCGGTTGTGGCGCGAAGCACATTTGCAAGTGAAAAAGCTAAAAACACTGCACGTTCGGACCACTTTTGGAAGCTGAGATGTCAAAAAAGTGTATTTGTGGCGAAGCACATTTCGAAGTCAAAACGTACAAAACACCTCAGCTTCGGGCCACTTTTGGACGTTCAGGTGTCGTTCCGCGTGGCAGGCGCAAGGGATTGTGGACCTCTTTGAAAGTTAGCAAAACGTGAGGGTTTTGTAGCATTTCCACAAACGATGGCAGGCGTGGGACATTTGAAGAGGATCTGCAAAGACGCATTTTCCGTGGCAGGCGCAGTACAAGAGACATCTTCATCAGAGCTGTTAAGAGGTCCGGGCGCTGATTTCCTGAGAGGGGTTCCATTTTGGAGCCTCAGATCTTCAGGTTTGCTGAGATGATTTTGCGTGACAGGTGCAGCACTTCGCATGACCTGGCATCACTTTTTCGTGGCAGGCGCAGTACTTTAGACAGGTGGACAGGAAAAAACGCAAAACGCATTGGCACGAGGCCGTCAGCTCTGCACTCAACTTTCCATTTTTGAAGGAAGTCTCGCAGAATTCTTTCGTTTTTGATGTTGTCAACTTCAATCTTGCAGATAGATAGATAGATAGACAGACAGACAGACAGAGAGAGAGAGAGAGATAGATAGATAGATAGATAGAAAGATAGACAGATAAACAGATAGATAGATAGACCAATAGACAGATAGACAGATAGACAGATAGCTAGATAGATAGATGGATAGATAGACAGACAGAGAGAGAGATAGATAGATAGACAGATAGCTAGATAGATTAATAGACAGATAGATAGATTAATAGATAGATAGATTAGATTAGATTAGTAATTAGTAATTAGTAATTAATAATTAGTAATTAGTAATTAGTAATTAGTAGATAGATAGATCGGTAGGTAGGTAGAAAATCAGAGAAAGAGAGAAAAAGAGAGAGAAAGAGAGGAGACCTCAACCACCTGTCGGTTCATCAGTGGCTTCGCTCTGCCATCCCTGATTCACAACAACCAACCTCTCCTATAGGTTTCCTATGCTTGAAACTTCCGCCACCGCCTTGTGCGGTACTACTGGTAGATAGATGGATAAATAGATAGAAAAATACGTAGATAGAATAGAATAGAACAGAAAAGAATAGAATGGAATACAGTACTGTACCACAAAATCGAATAGAAGAGAATAGAACAAAACAGAACAGAATGGACCAGAATAGAATAGACAAAAAATAAGATAGAGTAGCAGTAGAATAGAGTAGAGTAGAATAGAATATAACCGGAATAGGAATAGGATTAGGCAAAGCATTGATAGATAGACCGACAGACAGACAGCCAGGCATACAGATTGTCAGACAGACAGTCAGACAGACAGATAGATAGGTAGATTGGACGAGTTAGGGCAGGTGAGAAGAGTGGATCAGATCAGACCAGATTCGATTGATAGATATTCAAATCATAGATGAACACACAGATCAATACATGGATTGCGTTCTGTAGCATGGATATCGAACAGCGGAAAACATAAGCAGTTTTCAGCTCTCAGCACGGACCAGTAGCTGTGTTGCATGGTTTGGGCGAAGTGTGTACATATCCTCAAACCATTTTTCAGTTTGGGAGGGGTGTTTATCATGGACAGCGACTCCTGCAGCACCGTCTACCAAAGACGACAAGCATGGGAAAAGCAAAAACAAGAGGAGGAAGAAGAAGAAGAAGGAGAAGAAGAAGAAGGGTGACCGATCAAGGTCATCAAGTCGGGGATCCAACTCCACGAAGGGCTCTCAGAGTCTCAAGGATAAAGGGGGAAAAGAAACGAAAAGAAAAGAAAAGAAAGAAAGGGAACTGCGGTCCGGCGTATTCCTGCTTTCAGCTTGAGCCCGCTCAAGACTCAAGTCGAACCAAAGCTGCAAGTTCCCACATAGCCGTACAGCCACTCACGACATTTCACAGTCGAAGTTAAGCCATTCCCCGGGCAGCCTCCACAGTCTCCTTGAATGTTTTGCCGGTGCCACTCCGCTGACCCCATGTCAAGTAGACTCTAAGTAGACTCACTAAGATTCTGCATTTGCTGCTAGAGCAATACATCCAGAAGTCACGCCATTCGAAAAGATCCAAAAAACATCCAATTGCAGCTTCTCTTGGCGCCGCTGAGCAATGCTCAAAAGATGGTGGAGGCGTGATGGGACTATTGGTAGGACCATAGCTGCATACTGTGCTGCATATGACAGGGTGTGTTGACAGTGACATTCCTAGCACGAGTTGCAAAGATGAGGTGTGACTACACATTCACCACTTGGAACATGTGAGGTTTTAAGATTTTCTCGAATGCGTATTCTTATTCTTCGAACCTGCAGGTCGAGACCCTCCCAAGTGCAGAGGCAAAGAATCCTCGGGTCATTTGCAGCTGCATGGAATCAGTATGGAACCGTGGAATCAATGAATCAGGATACCTGTGTAGTGAAGATGATAAAGGTGATGGTTCACAAGTCCGTTACCTCACTATGCTTGTGCCACCTTGGCTGCCCGGACAAAGCAAAATAATGTGTTGCTACAACAAGTTTGTCCTGAACAGACTGGGGATGTATCGGACAACTACAAGCAAAATTTGGCTGCGATTTAAGTTGGACGGTGCCTGTCCATGTAAAGGTGTTTCGGGGTTGTGCACACTTTTTCTTGTTTCACATGATTGCAGTTCTGTTCTGCGGAATCGAAGTTGCCAGGATGATGCAACAGATTTGAAAGCAACTTCTCCACAAGGTCTGCGACACTTTGCAACAACCATAGTGAGCGAGATCGGAGACAAAAACACATAGAAAGACATAGAAAGACATGGAAAGACATAGAAAGACCAGATGCTGCTAGGACTTGCCATAGATTTGTGCATTGCATTTCCTGGCCAGCGAAGCTATTGCCGCCTTCCTTTTGTTAAATCGTGTAACAGGTTTCGACTTCACATTTCGACACGTGATTGTTTCTTTGGGATATCTCCGAGAAACACGAAGAAACACGCAAAACTGGTTGAACAGAAGGATCCAGAGCCCTTTTGGTTCTCCATGTAGCTTAGCATCCCATGTAGCATCCCATGTAGTGATTCCAGCAGACTCCCGGCATCCGCTTTTTGCATCGTCGCAGATCGTGAGAAAGCCCGCAGTGCGAAAGCGTGGGCCAGCTTCCAGGCAGGCGGGCCAAGATGGGTCCATCCAGCGTCGAAAAAAAGAGACAGAGAGAGACAGAGAGCGAAAGCTTCGAAAGTTTAGAAAGTCAGACAGTTTATAAAAGTCAGACAGTGCTGCAAAGTCAGACTGTTTGGAAATATTTGGAAAAGTTTGGCGCATTTGGATGTTTTGAACTGTTTTGAGATGGAGGCATTCCTGAAATCCCCTGGGGACAAATGTCCACATTGTTGGCTGATGAGGCAGTGGATTGCGACTGTCGCGCGACTGAAATCCTTTTGACGGGATTTTAACTGGGATCATACTTGAATCATCTTGTATCCTGCTCTCTAAAAGACCGGCAGCTTCTGATATCGTTTAATATATTCCGTTTTGATTCGTTTCGTTCTGGTTGTCACTTCTCTGTGACACAACTGTCTTGCTGTCCAGTCACCATTGAAATTCACAGTGAACACAGTTTCTTTTGGCTTGCAAAGCCATGAAAATGTTGACATCGGGGCAAGTTTTTCTGGGCAGCGACTTAGTGGCAATGTCGTGGTGGTATTCCGAGCCGCATTTTTTCTGTGTTTGAGAGGCGCCATTGCTGCTGCGAAGGTTTACCCAGGTGCCTTCTGCACTTCTCGGGACAGCATCCGGCGACATTACCTCGACTCTAAATTGGCAAAAGAAACAGAGCCACACATCCACACTACTACTCCATTGTTACTTATACATTTGTTTCCATTTCTACATTTACGTTGTCATACGTTGTCATACGTTGTCACCTACATCCTTGATCTCAGATTCGAGCTCCGCTTACGGGTCATCGTTCTCATGCATCATCTGGAGATCGGACAACGTGCAGAGCCCAAGTGGAACAGGAATGGATCAAGTGGACAGGAATTGCAGCTTGAGCGCAAGGGAAGATTCAGTTATACAATCTTGATCAATAGTGTTCTTGGTCTCAATTATCTACTGCCGAATGTCGTTGTCGACATTTGTTTTCCGATGTTTTCCATTTTCTGGTGCAGAACAGTTGAGGTAAAGCCTCCAACACGGCAAAGCTATTGGCTCACTTCGGGGTGCGCTGCAGAGGAAACCCGTGACTTTGACGATGTTTGAAGGACCAATGTTCTCAGCTTGCTGAGTCCAATGGTGTGAAGAGTTGCTGACAGATCCAGATTTTGCTGATTTGCTTTGCCCTGGTATGCCTACCCACATACCAAGAAAACAACAAGATGAGTTAAACATGCTTAAACTGTCAAACGTTTGAAAAACGATGAAGCATCATGGAAGCTGTCAAAGCTTGTCAGCTCATATTGACTCTCAGAGGCAGAAATGCTGTGTTGGGGAGTCGAAGAACACGATGAAAGGCGCTGTTCGGTGCTGTTCAGAGTCAATTCCAACATAAACGAATCGTGAATTGTCGTGAGTCGATGTGAGTCGTATCGAAGATTTTGCCCTGGCCATTTCCCAGATTTTCCCAGGCTCCAGGAAATCATCAAAGATGACCCTGAAGGTACCGTGGTACTCTTCCCGAGCCAGGTTCTTAGACATCCCATGACATCCCATAGAATTCGACAGAGAATCAATGCATAACAACAGCTGACTGCCCGGTGGATTGACCCCTGTATCTGATGATTGCCTTGAAATGACTTGAAATGACTTGAAATGTAGTGGATTGTAATGGCTTCAGCGTTTTCTCAGCGTGTAGCCCAAACATGCCCAAAGCTTTATGGTAATTGGGGTGTAAGAGCGAGATGTTGTCAAGCTCGCGACATCCAGGTACCGTCAACCCGCATTGGCCAAGATCAAATTGAATGGGGTTGCGAGTTGTGAGGTTTCTGAGCCGTAAAGATTTCGAGATATGTCTAGGAGTTTGTTTGTGGTAGAAACAGGTATCAGACAGAATCATTTTGATATATTTTGATATATTTTGGTATATGTTACAATATGTTGATATTTCTAGGAGCTCAGATCATCTCAGATCATCAGATCATCTCAGATCAAAGGCGAGACCGCCGTTCAGGCCATGCCCGTGCGATTCTCTTGTGATGCAATGCTGAAGAGAAGCCGAACCATAGAGAAACAAAGAGAACAGGAAAATAACAGGAGAATAACTGGATAATTTGGATAATGCCAAATAATGCAAGGCAATTCTATGCATTTCTCAATTTGTATTTAATCACTTCAGTCACTTGAGTCACTCTAGTCGCTTGAGTCGTTCGGTTGGATTTGACGACTTGATTCTGCTGAATTGACGAGCAGACTCTGCTGAGCTATGCAGATACATGTCTTCCCAAGATTTCTCTGCAAAGACGTGTCCTTCAAGAAGCCAGCACCTGACTATCATTTTCTGATGCATCACTCGTATTGTGATTGTGAAACTTGGCTCTTGTTACTGAATTTCATTAATTCATTTGGGTTCCATTTGATCTTTCTGCCAAGACAAATCACAGTCCAACTTGTCCTTGGTCCAGGCAACTGAGCTCTCAGAGACACCACGGCAGATCCTGGTGCTGGATGGTGGCTGGCGTGAGTCTGGAGCCCGAACTTGGCGACGAAGATCAACAGCAAGTGAAAACACGTTTGGCAAGGATAGTAACATATAGTAACTGATCAGATTTGGCATCTTAACAGTGACATTAACAGATCTTAACAGATCTTAGCAGGTTTTTTCCTAACACGTCATGGTGTGCCCAGATGGGCGTGAGGTGTGTTCGAATGAACGCCTGGATCAGTCGATCTCTCAGTGCATGACCATCATGACCTCTACAGGGTCCAACTGAAATTCTCGTCCAGACGTATCATGTCCATTGATGTCCATTGTGTACGGATTGATCTGGCTACTCATATCATGTATGTCAATGTACCATGTATTGTATGTCCATGCTGTATCATATTGTATCATCAAATTCCAATTCTGCTTTCGTGCTTGGGTCATAGTCTGCCCGAAGGGTTGCACAGTTTGGAAGAATTCAGCCTGGAGTGTGCGCACTCAGCAGGCAGAGCAGGCAGAGCAGGCCGCATCCCAGACCACAAATGACCACGAATGACCACGATTTTTTTTAAATGGGACATGAAACCATATACAATGTATCTCAAGATATCGTGTCACAGTTCTCATCTCATGTTCTGGCCCGCCATCATGGTCAACCTTCCGTAAACATGTTTTAACTTCAGTAGAGCAGGAAAGCTTGTGAGTAACTATACATCAAGCAGTCGATTCAAAATGAACTTTGAACATAGCCCAATGAATTGCATAGGCTCAAATAGACATTAACTCGCAAAGCTATGCAAATCTGATTCTTCATGTGGACGTGGCCCAAATCTCGGCAATGGCAAAAGCCACAGCAGCATCTGCCAGTTTGCAGACAGTTGCTGAGGCTAGCGGCCGTTGACTCAACCTATTTGAACCATTTTGAACCATTTTGAACCTATTTCCCAATATTGCCATGCCCATGACGCCTTAATGCCAGAGTAATTCAGTCTAAGCCTAAGTCTCAATATGGTTACCTGAACAAGTATGGACCGTTTAGCAAAGAGATCGCCAATGCGTGGGATCTATGGCACATGAAAGGCGAACTCCTTGTCCCAGCTCCAGAGAGTCACTTGGCAGAAGGGGGAAGCTATGTGTAGCCACTGAGTTGTTACATTCCCATACAGGAAATGAAGGTGGAGAGAGAATGAGAAGATGTTGCATTGGTGATGCGCTTCTGAACATGTCTAAATCAGGCGGGCACGTTACAGCACAGCTAAATGATGCAAGGGAAGGTAATCCTTGCCGACTGTTGCGCGGGGTATGTTTTGCAATCTTATCTGTTGGGAACAAATACTCTTTGCCAGATTGCACTTGCCGCAGCCAAGATGCTCAAAACAGCCTCAGTTGTCTAAACTTTTTCAAACTTCCGTTTTTCTGTGTTTTCTGCGCATGGTGGTCCTTCGTGGCGTGCTCATCGCAGTGTTTGTTGGCGTGCCCACTGCGTTGCGCCCAGCAGAAGAGGTTGCTGAGGCTCGTGAGGCTCGTGAGGCTCATGGCAACCCACTGACGCCACCATGCCAAGGTCGTAGCAAGGTCGCACCATCGATGATGTCGCCGTTGCCTGGATTCAAATCCTTCAAATCCCGCTGTCCGTGTTCTACACATGTCATTCTTATCATCTTTAAACGCTGCATGTGATATAGTATATATATATATAGTATGTGATGTAAGCATTCTAAGACCCTCCATTCTGATACGCAAAGACATCAACGCCGTGCACGGAATAGATGCTGTTTGAAAGAACGTATGCGAGAAAGCTGCATGTTGGCATGCTCTTCAGCAGATAGGTTGTGCGCAGACATGTCTAAGGATTGATATATTGAACTGTATTCCTTGTGTGCCTGGATTGCCTAGGGGAAATGTGTTGGAGTGTAGCATTTTTCTTGTAGTTTTGTGGCAATCCTACAGCTTTCAAACAACAAGCACTGTAATGTAATGTGATATGGCCTTTTCCCATGTTATGCGTCTTTCTGGCAAGTTTTGTTGGTATTGTAGATCATGTATGCAACGCACGTACTCTAACTTGTGGTATGTAGCGGGTGTGCATGCGATGTATGACTTCAGGCAGCGCCCTCTAGACATATAGGGATTGATAGGTCGCTAGCTGTTTGTAAGCAAAGGTGTTCATGTATTCAGTCTCACGCAAATTGAATGTGATGCAGACAACCTCGGTCATGTGATTGGACATGGTATGGAACAGTGTGGATGGAATGTACATACGTCAGTACTGTATGTGTGTGTAGGCAGGGGAAGCGGAGGGATGTTCGAGGGTGGGTTTGTTCTTGCATGCACTCTGTAACATATCATACATATTCATACATAATATATCAGAATCATAATGATTATAATTAATACATTGTTCCTTCATCCGCGTGCAAGATGAATATGCATTGCGCGTATGTATGTGCACGGATGAAGGAATCAATATGTCTTATAAAGGCGTGATCAGCATGGCAACGTCAGGAAATGGACCGCAACTTGATGCAAGAAACCTGTTCAAATGTATATGACCCATGATGATCCTATGTTTCGTTCCTTTCATGTTTTTCTACGCGTTTGTTTGCAATGCAGTCATCCTGGCGATTCTAGTGTCTGTACAAGATTCTGTGTACTGTGCGTGGTTGACTTGATTTGTTTATTTTCTGTTTTGCCCCAGTTTGGAACATGCGAAACAGCTGTGTTTGCCTCCCAGGAATATCCCCGGTGCTCAAATCTGTATGATTGATTTCGCCTCCTGCGACCAGACTGTTGCCTACGAACCCTACAAGGATCGCTATGTGGCGTGCCGCAGACATTCCTATGTTGATCAAGTGACAGGGGAAGCCAAAGGCGTGTGCTTCGTTGCCAAGTGGTATCAAGATAGCTGGGGAGAATGGAAAGAAGCCCAACCTGCAGTTGCATGTGCTGCGATCGAGTACTACGGCAAAGGCATCGTAGCACAAACCATTCAGAACAAAATCAACGACAACGTGAAGCGCTGCAAGGATGCTCTTTGCAAAGTGGTCCCTCAGTTTGCAATCCATTCAAATCATTCAACATTTATCAACAATTCATTCAACAATTATCCATATATCATCACATATTTATCACCAACTGAATTCAATTGAAATAAGATTTCTGGTGTTTTCGTTTCCGCTACAGGCCACGTCTGGAAAATGGGCAACTTCGACAAAGTCAGCAGCCAAGAAAGCCTGGCCGGAATCGACCTGGAAGCCTGGAACCTGGGGATGGGCCAAAACAGCTGAGAAGTTCTGCGAAACTTGGCGGGCGAGCCATCATAGTATTAAAATATCCCATAATAAATGTATTAATATATCGTGATTATCATAATATACGAAGTCTCTTTTCTCTTTGTAATTTCCTGATACTTGTGTTCAGGATTAGCATGGTTCATATGGTTCATGGGCTGATTCTTCCTGTTTTGAGTTTGAAACCTATTTGGACCTGCTGTTTCTTTGGTCAGCTTCTTTAAATCTGTTTGTTTCGTGTGTTTCTGGGACAACTCAGAAAGAAGTGCACGCGCACGTGCAGCTCTTCAACCTGGACCGTTTGCGGAAAAGCGTCACGGCAAATGGTCAAAGCAAATTCGATAAGACACAGTGCGGCTGCAATGGAGATGACTGTAGTGACTTGGACGCCAAAAGCCAAACATATCAAACATTGTCACCCTTCTGTCTTTTCCACACTTGGAGACTTTACGGTGTTGGTCCTTGTCTTTATCAAGTCCCCACAATCTCCAGAAACTTCAAGGGCAAAACCTCCAGTGAACGTTTCAAAGTAGCCACTGCATTCAGTGTCTAACCACTTTTGAAGGACTTTTTGGAGGTCACTTTTTTGGCCATTTTGGGGCTGTGGCTGGGACTGGCCATTGTAATTGTAGATGTACAATGCTCGTCAATGTTCTATCTAATGTAATATAATTATTCTATGTAATATATATATATATTATATACACATGAAATATATTCTCTACCTGCGCGTACTAGTTCTTGAATAGGATTCTAGATTCTAGACAAAAATGCTACAATTGGTTTTCTCCGCTGCTTCAGGTGGACAGTACTTTAAATTTGAACGCTGAGATGGTTTGAACTTTGGTTGCTGGCCGCGCTGGCAAAAGGTCAGAGTCAGCGAGATACGTCATCATTTGAAGTCTGCAAGGTACACGGCAGAAAAGAGAAATTGGCAGCTGAGAGTTGCAAGATGATTAAAAAAAAAGCATGTTTGAAGCTTGCAGATAGAAACCATGAATGTTTCATGGGTTTGTTTGCTTTCATTGCCAAATGGGTTCCGTTGCAAGCTGCGCTACGAAGGAATCTAAGCCCCTACCATTTAACCGGAGGGCGGCTCTGAAACAGCCATACTTCGGCTCACAAACCTCCAATAGGGCCTATATAGCCCATTATAGTCCATGACAACGCAAGAGCGCTTCGAAAACAATTCGGAAAACATGACATTATAAATAATTACATATACATATAAAGATATGATACATATTAGGTTTCACGGGGCTCTTCAGTCAACCTACATAGCTATCGAAGTAGAAAAAATCCATCGTATAACACGTTGAACGGTGACAAGGATGCCGCTTGTGAGGCTCTGGAAGATCTGGAACGGAAGTTGAAGGAGGCGATTTGCATCGATTTGCCCCAATGGTTGGACTGTTTTGATGGAAAATCCATGAAAATCCCCGGAACAAATGGATGATTAGATGACTGGAGGATATAAACACTTAGAAAACCTCAATGTCCCAAATGTCCCACCTCCAAGCACATCCGATGTCGTTTCATCAGCAAATGACACGGATGTTTTGGGTGTCTAAAAGTTGGAGTCAGAATGATTCCGTCTTTGAAGCACCTTTTACTTCAAAATTCTTACCATGACACAATTCAAATCAATTCAAATCAATTCAAATTTGGCACCATTTTCACTCAGAAACATGTCATGCTGCGGCAATGTTGACACCAGGTCCAAAGTGTCCACAACATCGTGGAGTTTGATGCCGATGCCCTGATTGCTCGAAAGGCCCTCATTGTATCAATGTGATTCAGAGGGGAGTGCCGACTTCAAAATCTTAGACCATCTTAGACTGATATTGACATTATATATATATATTGGACAAGTTTAATATTTGACTTAGCGTATGTCCTAAACGTGGGTGCTTGGCAAGGTGCTGTAGAACGAAATGTTCTTGTGCAGATCTGTACAGGTTACTCGTGAGAAGCGGGACCCACGCCTGCAACTGGCCAGTGGTGGGGCGGCGCAACTTGCAGAAGAGGTGGCTCAGGACTGAAGAACCACCAGCAGCTGACAAGCAGTTTTTGGGTCAGAACCGAAATTGCATCGTATACAAAAAGAAACCATCGATAACACAAATGCCTTAGGAAAGCGCAACACATTCGACACGTTGGTATAAATCAAAAGATGCCTCCACAAAATAGCAGCCGATTTCATGAGGTTGAACCTAGAAAACTTTTAAAAATCTGATGTTTAAATCTGAAGATGGTCTTGTGCTATTCAGTTGGTCAATGTTTTGAAATGTGTTTAGAGGAGTTGAAAGAATGGAGGAAAAAGCGCCGTGTCCTCAGACAAAGGTTTTCAGATCACAGCGTAGCCAACATAGCCACAATGCAGATTATACAGATTGGGATTCTTATAATTCTATATAATTCTGGTGTATGACAAGCCTGACAAGCTGCACCAGCTGCACCAGCTGCACCAGCTGCACAAGCTGGTGATGTACTCGTGAGGCGAAAATGCTTACGCTCAGAGACGGAGAATTCATGAGAAAAGGCACAGAGATGCGATCCAGGGAAAGCGACAGGAGGAGCAGGACCGCTAACGTGATACCCAAAATGGCTGGTTTGTTACCGAAAATCTTGTTAAAATGGATGATCTAGGGGTGCCCCTATTTTAGGAAACCTCCATTTATGTCAAATCATTTTTCCATTGGCAGGTAGAAGAGTTGTTTGCCTCTTCCGTGTTTTATCTTTTGAGGACAAGCAGATGATCCGAGAGTTTGTGCGGAAGAATCTGCTGGAGCTGGCAAAAGAGACACTGTCAGGTGGGCGCATTGCCATTCTCAGATATTTCTACGGTTTCCAAAAAGTGTAAGCTGTAGAGAAATCAGAACAGGTGAAAATTCTTTTTTTTGCGGACCTCTCTGTTTGAAGCTGTTTGTTGGTTCTTTTCGCAGGTGCCAATCCGTCAAAACCATCGAGGTGAGTATTCGTGGTGCGGAAGTCTGTAATTGATGGCATAGCAGCATGTTGCACGCTTGCTTTCATGCTATACGACCAACTTTGGCACAACAACATCATATTCGTAGGGGCCCGTGAGTTTCCTGCGCAGGAACGGGTTGGCAGAGACACTTGGCCAAAGTAGCCAATGCCAGTCAAACAACTTCGCATCGCAACTAACCATGATGACTGACGCCGGCATTTGTCAGAGTTCACAGGTTTGGCAACTTTGTACAGTTCTTGTTATTTGTTGAGTTGTCCAAGCTGAAAAGCATTCCGCAGGGAAGTGCATGGCACCTGTTCAGCCGGTGCCACGGCGCTGCTAACTTTGCGCAGCCGTTTGGAATCTTTGGTCGAACGACTGGAGGCGAATTCAGCAGATTAAAATCATTACAGTTGAAACGAAACAGATTAATACATGTTAACTGTTTATATCGATTTGATTGCATATTCCAAAAATGTGTGTGTGTGTGTTCCGCCTTTTGTTGCTATGATGCCCCACTTTAAGCCGTGCGGAGCTGCAGAAGCTTTTGTCCCAAACATTGCTGCAGCCGTTCAAAAATTGCTGACGCCTTCAATGTTGGTGGAAATTGATGCCACCAGGCGACTGAGATGCAAAATCCTGAGGAAATGGCAGCATCCTTAAATCTGCGGAGGGTCCTCAAGTCAGCTAATCAATGTTAATCATGTGGTTTTCTTGAGCTAGTTTTGAGTCATTTCAGACGTCGACAGAAAGTGATTTTGCTTAGCTCAGTTTGGCGATTGCCAGCGCTATCGACGTGTTGAGGTGAGAGCAGGGCGGATGGCGCAAAAGATTGTAGACCGAAAGAGTTCCTCAGTCGCCCAATGGCCCGGGATAACACATGGATCACATGGTAGGTGGGCCCTGAGGAGTGACCCAGATGATGGGTGGATGTGCCGCAGAAATTTATGGAACAACATGGAACAACTGGAGTAGGAGTCCCATGAGTCCATGCGGAAGCCACATTTCATTGGCGCAAAAAGAACACACGGATGCACTCTGCATATGACACGAAGATTCCCAGAAGCAAAGTCCTGTGAAGCCTGTGAAGCCTGTGAAGTTGAATTGATCTATGTTGGCTGACATAATTCAGAATGACATAGAATGACAGATATGACAGAGAAATCATGTGGATTGGCATATATTGGTATATTGGCATGGATCCTTGCTGAACTTCAGACACCCAGATGCCACCAGATGCCACCTTGACTCCATTGACCTTGACTCCATTGACCAGTCCGATGGTCCCAAGATGTCCCAAGGAGAACGAGTGAAAGAAGTAGCACTGCAGCAGCGCTTCATGGACATGACCAGCGGAGTGCATTGGACGCAGACCACATTTCACCAAGATTTGGCATCCCTTCCGTCACATCTGCATATCTCTGCATACAACACACACTTATTGGATTTAACAAGTGAGGAGTCAGCCAACAATAGTCACGATTGTTCATATTGTTCAGGAACTGGCGCGGTCGGATTCAGAACTGCATGCGGTAATCTTCACCAAAGAAAATGCCCGGATTCACAAAGTACTGTAGTATACTGACAGTATACTGACAGTATACTGTAGTATGTTCAGATATGTTCAGATTCAAAAGCAAAGTAAGTGGTCGAATTCAGAAACTCATGTGACCGGAGTATGAATCAGGATTCAGAGACAGATCCACTGAAAATTGATTTGCAACAGCTGTTATGCGATCAAGTGCAACGCTATGAACTTAGGATTGATATTTTCTGTAACTGTAGTAACTGTAGTAACTGTAGTAACTGTGTTCTGATTTCCAAGCACGGTCCTATGAAGGTGTTTGGAAGGCAAGTTTCCGCAGAACCTGGATCACAGCGGCGCTCTGCTTACTCTGCTTAGGTTGACCAAGACTTGTTGGAGGATATCGAGCAAGGCTTTGAGGGCCGACAACTCGCACTGAAGAATCAGTCGGAGAATCTCAGGCACGGCACGAGGGCGTTACCACCAACGTGACCATGAGAGTCACAGAGATGGTGTGAAGATGTGCGAAGTTTTGAGAACTTTCTTCACATTGGTCCATTTCATCATATTTGAAGCAAGTTTTCATCACATGTCATCTATTGTTTTCATCTTCTGACTCTTTCGACGACACCCCTTAAGGCCCTTGCCCTCGCCTCGTTTGCTGCAAACGAAAGGCAAGTTGTAACCTCGCTCCGAACATCGGTGGAAGATCGCCAGCAAGCCTTCCAGGAGTTGGATGCGCTGAACAAAGGCAGGAATTCACGGTGAATTCACCATGCGTTCTGGGTGTTTCTTTATGGTGTTTTTGTGTTTGTATAATTTTATATATCATGGCAATTCATGGTAGATCATAATTGCTTTCACACACTGGAATAGAACCATATTATTACATATTATGAAACAAGCATATTTCAACAACCTGTCACATCTTGTCAGCACTCTCACTCTTTGGCTGCAAGTCCAAGAGATCCAAGAGAAGTGGCCGACTGCAAGAAATCCTTGCTACAAATGGCTATAAGAACCGTAAGAACCTCACAGTGAAGACGCATACAGAAGACCTCTCAAAACTGAAGTTGAGGTAGTTATGGGAAATGTTGGGAAATGTTGGGAAGACCCGCACCGTGGCACCAACTTCTCAGTTTTCCAACTTTTCCAACAGCTGGCAAATGTGTTGAAGCAGCCTGAAATGTTGCGCGAGGCCCTGCAAGCATTGCACCTGCCGCATCTAGTCCCAATTCTGGCGTTAACACCAAGCTGTGTGCATTTTGCATCATGCAGCCCTGCTATTTGAAATTAAGATCTCCATATGTCAGACTCCTGCGTTTTGGCATGGAAAAAGTGAAGCTGTGTTGAAAAGCACTGGTCCAACCTGTTATGACTTTGGTTACAGCCTTGCAACTTAAAGCAAGAATAAACTTGTCTAATGCAAAGGGGAGTCTATGGATGTCTATCGAACTCTTGTTTTTTGTCAGTGACTGGGCCTCTGTTTTTGAGGACCCGCACTGCCAGAGATCTAAAGACCTACCATAACATGTCGGTACATAGTCTTGCAGTGATTTGCAGTTGCTCAGCCAAGGCATGGTGGAAGGTGCTATTTGATGGACAGGAGAGAAGTACCTATCGCAGACCTCTTGTTTAAACACGGCTTTCTGTCCCCTAAGACAGGTGCGATGCATTCAAAGTAAATCACCACTGTAGGCGATGACCTATCCCATCCCTATCCCCATCTGGCACAACTGATTCATACGCCATTGCACTGTACACATGTGACCTTTCCAAGGCAGTTCTTCTTTTCTGTCTGCAGAAAAGCGCAGCTCGTAACATGTTGAAATCACTGGTGTTTTTGGAGGAGACAGAGAGCGAACAAGAGGCACCCGAGAGGAAAGCCAAGCCTGGCTGCCATGCTTTGGATGTTGACCCACGTGACACAGGTACAGTGGATCCCCTACTAACCTACTATGGAAAGTATGAAAAAGTGGAAAGATCCAAGGGACAGTATTGTGATGTATGATACTATGGTAGAGGATGATGAAAATGGATCGGAATATATCAGAATGACTACAGAAATTTGGTCAAGAAAGCTGGGTGTATTTCACAAGATGCAGGCGAGCTAGATCCCGGTGCATTAAGCAGCAATATGAATTCATCATTTGAGGACTCATTTCCTCATAGCTCTACGGCCATCTTTGAGATTCCAAAAGGCTTAAATGTTCACAGCTAGTCGAGTTTCAGAGAAATGCAATTCCTCAACAAGATTCCAATGCACAAAAGATAAAATGTGTGTCCAATTGCGGGAACCATTCGGCTGCCTTAGACATGACAATCAGATACAATCAGGCAGTCTGCGCTTTTTCTTCAGAAGGGAGTTGCAAGAGATGTTCTTTATTGTTCTTTCAACTGCTGTGGTTTCTGTAGCTTCTGGTCATGCGGTCTTGCCCACTGCCCGCTGGCACCTTCCATTCTTAAGCACCGCTGCTGCCCAGTCAAGACATGTGTCATCATTTGTCATCAGATTTCTTGGGTGAGCCTTTGATTTTTTTGGCAAGTTGTGCTGAGATCCAAAAAAACGGGGGGCATTGCATACCGCGTTTTCTAAGTAACGACAGTTTAATTCTAGGCTATCTTGAGTCTTGTTTCCTGATGAATTGCAATGTTATGCCGACATGATCCAACATGCAAACAAAATCCAATGACAATCGCACGGGCGCGTGTCAGTTCTCTGAAAGGTTTGGAAAGAGGAAAGTGTCAATGGCTCATATGGCACATCGGCGCCGTCACGGCCCCGCGCTTTGCGCCACGGCCATTTTGGTGTGTAACTTGTGTCACTTGTGTCAGATCTACGGTGCACCGGGTGGACCGGGTCGCTGTTTTGCGGGTCGCCGAACTGCTGCCGTTGCCGCCCTGACCGCCGCAGCTCCGGCAGCCGTGGGAGCTCCGGCCCTGGCGGAGCTGTCGCCTCCATTGGAACGGGCGACCAAGCGATATGGTGAGCAGATCCAAGGACACTGAGCACAGCATGTCAACAATGTTCATGTCCATGTCAACGTGAGTATCTCATGTCCAAAAAGTCAAGTCCTCGTGATTTCACGTAGGGATGTATGAAAGTGGCTTCTGTGTGCGGTTTCACTCATTTCATGCAATTTCATGTCATTTCATTTCATCATGTCATGCTTCCGAATCCCTGTTCAGCCTGTTCAGCCTGTTCAGGTGCCATGGATTTTTTGTATTTTGATATCAAACCATACGTGCGCGGTGGGCCTCGCCTGTTTCAACTGGCCATCAATGCCTTAGACGCCTCTGGAGGGAGCAACACAGCCATCGAGCGAGATCTCTTCGCCCCGTTGCGGCAGCTGGTTCTCGCCGGAGAGGAAGATGGAGAAGTCGACTTTCGACCGGTCTCGCAGAAGATCGAAGCATCTGCAACTCAGCTTATCTCAGCTTCAATTTCACCATATTTCACCAAAACCATCCAAAATCCTATATAATCCTATATAATCCTGCTCAAGCATGCTCACCAGGGATAGCTAGGTTTGATTAATTTTGATTAGGTGGTTTTTCAAGGCTCAAGTAAAGAATGTACTTGTAGGATTTTACAGTGTTGCAGGATGTTTGATTTGTTTAATCTGTTTCACAATCTGTTTCAATGCATTGTCAGATCAAACAAGAGATCTGTAAGGCAAAGCAGTTGACAGATGCGGCAAGGGATCGAAAGGTGGATGATGCCATTGCAGCAAGTGACGTCGTCATTGCAGATCTTTCCAGCCTTTTTGCTACGATCAACAAAGAGGCTGAGAGCAAAGTCTTTCTGCTTCCTGATGATCCAGAGTATGAAAAGCGCTTGGATGCCTATCGAAGCAAAATGGCCGAAGGAAAATCAACGACTTTGATGAAGAAGGACGGAGACTGAATGCCGGGCGAATGGCGAGCTTGGACTTCACGTTCTGAAGATTTCTAAAGTCCGATTGGTTCAACAGAAAAAGCGTGGCGAGCGAGGAGGAGAGCCTGCGGAGTTATATATTATACGTGTTATATATAATTATATTTTGTTATCATATATTGCAACATCTAAAACCCATGGGTTTTGGATGGTTATTATAGTATCACTTAAAGGCTTGTTCAAATCAGTCAAGATGTAGTGTGTTGATACGAGGGGTTCTGTTTGTCATGCTGCTTAGATGACACATCCCTTGTTTTCATGAGAATGAGAATGGAGCAGTTATATAGTGACGATTGTTTCTTTGTATTATCGTACTTATCAAGTTCAGATATTTTACGTAGACATGGAGGTTTCCTAAACTGGGGGACCCAAAATAATGGATTTCAATACTAACATGATCATGATCTAATTTTGGACTGGGATACACCCATTTTAAGAAACCTCTGGTACTGTGCCTTTCTGGCAGGTGAAGTTTTCGTGATGTGTTTCACCAAGGAATCTCCCAAGGTTTCATCGCGAAGCGAAATCATAGGGCCATGAGGCTTTCAAGACGTTTCAAGACGGTGCTGAGGGGATGTGATCCACTTGACATATTTTGACATATTTTGACATATTTTGACATATTTTGACATTGCCATCAATTGCCATCCCTGGCATTTTGGGATATTTTGGGGCTCAAGTACTGCAATGTGCATTCAGAAATTCTTTCCAAATGTTGGCCAACGCAAAGCCCCTGGCGCCACTGTCACTGTCACTGATCCGAAGTTTCTCTTCGGAAAGCGGTTTGCCTCGGCTTCGTTTGCGGGGTTTGCCGTTTCACGCCACTGCCTATGACGTGCGCGGTTTCTTCAAAGGCTTCCGCTTGGCCCAGTCAGGTGCTGTAGAACTGCTCCGAAACGGACGGAGACCCACGGGCCAAGCTTTTGCATATTTTCAAGATGTCGTTGAAGCTATGAGAGCGAAGGACGGCAGGAAATGGAGATGGAGAGAGATGAATCAAATCGGGGAAACATGAAAGATATGGAGAGATGGGTAGCTGGAAATGGTCTTAATAGATACGCTTCATAAGGGTTGCGTACATATTCAACTTAGATTTTGTGACAGATGCCGTGAAGTTTCCCATGTCAGAGGCTGTTTCTTTGATGTTTCGCTGTAATTTGATTTATCTATTCTGCTACAAGACTTACGAGACTTTGCCCAGGACGCCTTGGATGGCAAGCCATGCTGTGTGATCGGAACGCAAGTCTATCGATTAGAGCTCATGGAAGACTTCCGAGGAAGAGCGATGGTTACAGATGAAGATGTTCCTGGCGACATTGTCGAAGATGATCTCCGCGACTCTGTCCGGAAGTCCATGGTCGGCTTAAAGTACAAAGAGAAGTTGGACATGAAAAAGTTCAAATTCAGACAGTATTAAAATGTATTAAAGGTGCTTAAGAGAGTATCGGATGAGATGTGGGAAGGAGATGCTTGCTACGGCGACACTGAAATTTGAGAACATTTATCATGACTTTGTCATGACCTTGTCTCACTTGTATCCAGTCCAATTGCTGGACGCAAAATGGAGTGAAGTGGTTTTTGCAAAGGCTTATGCGTCACATTTCCACGTATTTCCACGTTGCCACATCCTGCATCATACTGCATGATTTTGCCCCATCGTCCCAAGTTTCGAAAGTCTGTGTTTTATCTCGCCAGGTTTGAAGATGTGAATGAGGACGCAAATTGGGGGATGGGGCGTGAGGCACCTGATCTCAAGACAGATACCACATAAGAAACATCAGAACATAGAGAAAAGATGAGAAAAGAAACAAAAGAGACATAATAGAGACATATAAAAATACATGAAGGGGGAACAAAAAGTGTAAAGCTAATCCGTATGGCCAAGCTGCAGGTGCGGCACTCCACCTTTGGCCTCAGAAACGAGAGAAACTCAAATGCGGGCCGCGCGTAAGCACACAAACATACACAAACCCTGAGAACCCGTAAGCACCTCTTATCTCATCTTATCTTATCTCAATCTATTCTGTGGGGTTTTGGTGCAGTGTTGTTTTCTACACCATTCTGCAGGAAAAAGCCTGTCCATGAAACAATCAATGTTCATACTCTCTACGTTTTCACATTGAGACTTGAATTCGGTGCTTTTTGGGCTGTGGCTCAGGGAATCCGATCCATGAAATTATTGTGCGGTTTTTCCACGTCGACTATTCATACTATTCACCTCAGAGATCGAGCCTTTGTTTGTCTTCTTATTCCTGTCGCACGGTGATTTCCAGCTGTGATTTCCCGCAGGAGGATCTCCGTTGCTCAGCAGACTTCAGTTTGATCCGTGAATCGTCATCCTCAGGAACCATGTCAACGGAAATCTAACTCTAATCTGCAGCCATTTGTCAATTCATAATTATTCAACTTTTTGCTGTCAAATCTAGCTGCACTCACGTACCGCTGTGATTCAAATTGTCAACGCAGAACCGAAGCAGATCGAAGTTGTTCGCTCAGGCTCACAAATGAAAAAGCGTGTGTCGGATTGGGGCAATCGCCGAATCGAGCTTTGATGTGGAATGATCGGTGGTGGATGTTAGTGATTTGGTCGGACGTTTTGGCAGTTGGGCATCTCAAGGAGAAAAGAATGACCAAAGGAATCTTACGAAAATCATGTTACTTTGTATTACTTTGTAATCTTTATTAATCTTTGTCCTTGTAGGATCTTGTAGCTTCAAGCCTCAAAGCGTGCCGGTGATCCCCGAGAAATTCACGACCAACGGAAAAAAAAACGGCCTTTGAATATCTTTGAATCAGAACATCTGGGCGTGTGAAATGTTTGAAGATTTTGAAGAGGAGGTCACAAAATCTCTCAGAAGAACGGACGTTTCCGGAAGCGGGTGGCTTCGTGGCAGCCAAGGAAGAAATCTCTGAAAGCTTCTACAAGCGCTACTCGACAAATGTCCGCGGCCCGGTAACTTGAGATCTTTGTTGGGGACATTTAAAGTCAGATACTCGGTTTTGAAGTTTCTCATGTTGTCCAGGCAGGGTTGATCGGAAACAGCAAACAGACCAATAGACTCTAAACTCCAAGAAACGAAGCCGGGAGAAGAGACGCCATGAACTGCCAACTTCCAGGCCGACGCGAGTCATGAAGCATGGCTGGCAGAGAGTGACTTGGACAGATCATGACAAGCCAAAATTCGGAACAAAGGTGAAGCAGAACCAGTCTAGAAATGTCATGAATCATTTTAATATCAAATCTAATCAAATCTAATCAAATCTAGTATCATATCACAGTCTATCACAAGATATCACAAGATATCGTCAGAATCTCAACTGGCCATTGTGATATCATGACATGACTCTGCAGACATTCTGGTGAACTCAGTGAACTCGTAAACGAGTCACCGGAGGCGATTTGAAGGCTTAAAATGATATGCAGCCTCGATATGGGTAAATAAGGGCAATCATCCCCAAATGGTTAGTGAAATATTACAATTTTCCTAGATATATAGGGAATATGTGTATATATATATATATCATGTATCCTGATATGGTATAAAAATAAAGGCTTTATCTTTGTCATATTTCGTCATATATCATGCTTCATCTTGGTTTGAGTTTTCGCACAGTGCTGCCGTGGGCTCCTCTTTGAAATGTTGCAGTCTCTCTCTCTCTCTCTCGCTCTTTCTCACTCTGTTCCTCCCGCAGCGTTGCACTCCAATTGTGCATATTTCCCATGATTTTTGCATGTCTCCTCATGTCTCAAGTCTCATCTCTTTGTTTTCCAATCGAAAACACACACACTTTCTCATTTGCAGCCTTTGATTTCTGGTGAAAAAATGTTCCAGGTCAGTTGGAAGCCTGGAAGATGCGCACTCGCCTGGAGCTCTTGGAGGAGACGTTCGGAAACTTCGAAGAATTGCTTCATCTTCATTTTATATTTATGCTACTTCCTATGCTACTTCCTATGGTATTTCTATGGTATATGGTATTCCTATGGATCCTATGGTATGTCTATTACTGTCATTTCCTATGGTATTGACAATATTGGGTATCTGATGGGTATTTGAAATCTGGTTTCAGACGGCAAGGAGCTGCGCCGAGAAGCTTCCGGCTGGCATTCCAAGAAGATGCAGCAGTTGCGACGCTTGCAGGCGACGGGTGGCGGTGCCACGGGATGATCTCACTCGGTCTCAGTCCCAAGATATCCAAGATGTCCCAAGTGGTTGCAATACGTTGCAATACGTTGCAAGGTAGTTGTGGCAATAGTATTTACGTTTGCCTAGTGTACGAGCTTAAGCTTTATGGTTCAATATCTCTGCGCTTTACAGCGTTCAATTCACATCTTTACCGTGTGTGTGTGTGTTTGTGTTTGTTTGTTTGTTTGTTTGTTTGTTTGTTTGTTTGTTTGTTTGTGTGTTTGTGTGTTTGTGTGTTTGTGTGTGTGTTTGTGTGTGTAAGCAGATTCATGATTAGCTGCAAGTCTTTCAATATTCCACAGAGGTCAGAAAGAACAATAAAGAACATGTAGAAAGATATTTGAAAGATTTAAGGGACGACCAAACAATACTAGGCACATTTTTGGGATTGGGAAATCCCTCAAGATGCTCAAGCCTCAGGCTCCTGGTGGCAAGAAAGGCACTGCGATGTCGGAATGGATCGGAATGACGATCAGAATCGATGAGAGGATGAGAGTTGTTGAGTTGTTGTTCCGGATTCCAGCAGCATGTCAGTGAGTATAATTTTGCCATCTGTGTGCCGTCTATGTCTGTGGTGCAGAATTGCAGGGCAAAGCCAGAACGGTGCAGCCGCTGTGGCAGAAGCCTTTTTGAGCCTGAAAGCCAGGATCCACAAGTGCCTCGGCATCTGGATGGTAGATGGTGATGAGTCGAGAACCGATCTCGGATAGGTGAGAGATGCTACCTACGGGCATAAGTTGCTGTAGATATGCTGCAAATAGAATGACAAGCTATGGGTAATTATTGAATATTACTGATGTAGCTGTGTAAGATAAAACACGTATATGTCTGCAAGTCGTATGTGTCTATAGATGTACTGCTTCTCTTAAATGTATATATGATGTATCCTAGTTTATGTACATATGAATATATGTGGGAGGTCGACATTTCATCATCATGGCAACGACGCACAGAAATGAATGACGCACAGAAATCCGATGCAGCAGCTGGATGTACGAAAAGTATCCAAACTGTTCAACAGGCAAGCCGGCCGGGGTCTTTGCAATCTGCAGATGCTTAAGCCTTAAGCACGATAGACATAATCTTTGCAGCAGGGTCAAGTGAAATCAAATTTTGAATGAATACTTGATCTCATGAATACTTATGACTTAGTTGTTGATGTTTCTGTTGATCTCACGTCAAGCCGGCCAAGGTCTTTGCAGGGCATCATCACGGCCGAGGTTGCAGACCATTCGCTTAGTCGCCTTGGGTTTCTTGGCCGAAACAGACGATTCAAGACGATTCAAGATCAAAAAGTTTGAGTGCCGTTGAGTGCCGGAGACTCTGGGAGCGGTTCGGGTTCGCTGAGGCAGGTCAACTCATGGCATCAAGCTCACGGAGAACTGATTCAAGAGCAGCAGGACTCTGCGCAAGGCGATGGCCGTTGCAAGAGACAAAGATCAGAGATGATCAGAGCATATTGTAAAATATTTTAAAATATGGTCAATTCACAACACATGAAACACAGTGAAACAGTATTAGAGGCATTTAGAGGCTAGAGGGGAAGCCCAAGGTTTGGGATCTTTGGGGGGAAGAATGGTATGTTCAGATTCTGTTGCACCGCTCCATGAATCACCTGATTGCGGCGCAGGTGTTGCTGAAGCTTGGCAAAACGGGCTAAACCTGGCTGCGATCCAACAGATCACGCAATCGATGGTAGGATAGGCCATGTAAATCCATGTAAATCCGTGAGGCCACTAGGATGATGTTCATGTTATCTCCATGTTATCTCATCAAAAATGTAGGTTTTGTCCCCAAATATGTCACATGTGTCACATGTTTCTCCCTGTGTCTCTCAGGATGGACTTGTGGAGGCACGGTCACTGCTTCGTTTCACCTGTGCAGAGTTGCATGTCTCATTTTGCACTGCAGGTGCAGTAAGATGCAGTAAGATGCCATAAGACGCAGTAAGATGTAGTAAGATGCAGTGAGATGCTGTAGCTTTGCATTTTAAAGTATTTTAAAGTCGTAGAGTCGTAGAACACTTCACAAACCTTCACAAACTTTCACAACACTCATTGACTCATGGTAGAGACCTGAAAATTTCGGGCCCAACTGGCCACCATTCTGATCATTTTGCCAGTGGGCTCGATCCCGGTGTGGTTATCAGCTGGCAGAAGCTGCGCAAGGCTGTGCGCTGTCAATTCCCTTGCTGCATTTCTGAACTACACTGCGTTTGTATTAAAGATTTACTAAACACGGAACACGAACTCGTCGACATTCTGTAGCTGTGAGTGTGCTTCGTGAGGGCTTTGTTTTAACGTGCTTTGACAATGCATATTTTTTGTGTCTCCTACTTTTCTTATCCACTTATCCGATTCTAATCTTTTTGAATATTTAGATGTGCAACGAGTTGAACGGTCACATCAATAGGGCAAGTCATGGCAAGTCGTGACGGGCAACTGCTATCGCTGCAAGGGCTGGTGCAGCAATGCCACGAGGTGCCGAGAGAGCGATTGGATGCGATTGGGGCATCCGTGGGCATCCTGTGTTCGTTCAGGTTCCAACTGTTCCAACAGTGAGCCAAGTAATGCCAAGTAGCAAATAAAATAAATAAATAGCAAATGAAGAAACACATGCTCACTTCACTTGTTTGGTCGCTGTCGTAAGAATAATGACAATGCTCAAATATGCTCAATACATCCGCAACGCGATCTAATTCGAATATGATCTGAGGATATCTGGGGATTAGGCGTGATTTTCGGCGTCATGTTCGGCGTCGTGTCAAGGCCCTGCCATTTCAAGCGCCGAAGCTGGAGCCTGTGGAGCTTGCAGAGCCGCCTGTCGTTCCGTCATGAAAAACGGTTTGAAACGTTTGGGCAACGTTTGAAAAGTCATGGGTTTCTCATGGAGTCATGGAAAGTCATGGAAAGTCATGGAAAGCCACTCTCAAATACTCTACACATTTCTCCCAACGTCGAGAATCTGACAGCAAAGAGGCATGAAAACTGACTGGTGAGACAAGCTGATGCAGCGACCCAACTGTGCAAATTGCCTTACCCGACATGGGCTCTTGATGTTTGAGGGGCCCTATAATGTTCGTGGTTGACAGTATGTTCAAATATTGAAAGTGCAGTGTGTTTGAGCAAAGGTGTGTGTAAAACAATCAGATTTCCCCTGGATTTCCCTGTGATTTCCCTGTTTTCTGCATTTGTTCTGTATGCCTAGGGACGACACATCCATGGAGGAGCACTTCAAAGCCATAAGTGCTGGCCTCGCAGGTACCCCTTATGGGAAAAGCCATGGATAGCAATGGTTTGGGAAGTTTGGGGTAGCCAGATTTTGCGGAAACTCCTGATTTTCAATGAAGAAACACATGTTTCAGCACTCAGCTTCAGCACGTTTCAGCACTTCTTGCGGGAATTTGAAACACATGGTATCATTTGGCGATCAACAGGAATTCGGACTGTCACTTTCTCCAAGCTTTGCTTGGGAAATCTTTGAATTTTCTATACTTCTCTATACTTTCCAAAGCATATTCTTCAAATTTGCCAAAAGCCATGACATAACTTCTTGCAATTTTCAAGATGCATCAAAATGCTTCGTCTACAAAGAAGTAATTACAAATTCATTTTTCCGGTGCAAACATCTCAAAGAGGTTTGGTTGTTTTTTTTGGGGGAAAAAGAAATAATGTGGGTAGAACATGGTAGAACAATGTCATAAACTATCATAAACTCATAAACCATCCATAACCATCCTCGAGTCATCACCATAGATGGTGTAAACCATTCCCAAATGGCTGAGTTCGTCAGGTTTGGAGCCTACTCCTGAGACCTGCATCATGGAGCAGCAGATGCTCACTGTGCTTTAGTTCAAACAGCTGTGTGACAATGTATGTTATATATAGATGTTATGTATAGATATGTATAGTATATTATGTATGTATGTATGTATGTATACATATATATTACAACTCAGTAGCATGAATGTATCAACATTCAATTGAAGTGTCACAATCGATGCAATTGTTGAATCGATGAGATGTTCATTGTAGAATCGTTTTTGGGTATGCCATCTAAGATGCGATTTTGAAGTGCAGTTGCGTGCTTGCTGTGGTTTGTTGCGTGCTGATAATGCACATACTCACAGAAGCGTTGTTGCGTTCGTTTCTTACACTCCAGCACGAATCCCGTTCATTTTCTTTTGCTTCCTCCACGGTAACGTGGCGCGGGGTTTTGCTTTTCCAACCTTAGCCAGACCGCACATGGCTTTCGCACAATTCTGATGTTTGAAGGTGATTGATGCTGAACTTCAACGCCTATGTGCGCTTTTCCGAAGCATCTTGTCTCAACTTTTGGAAGCGCAGTTTCGCAGCAAAGTGACGGGCAAAGTGACGAAGCTTTGGACTGTTCCCAAGAAGTTGGCGATTTGAGGCGATTTGCACATGTTTTTTGTATATGTTTGGAATATGTTTGAAATATGTTTGAAATATGTTTGGATATTTGATGATATTTGTAACGCATTCCAGATCATTCCAGGCCGAGATCCTTCCATGGAGGCCAACTTGCTGCGCCGGTCGTGTGGTACAGGTCGACCAACAAATGGAGGGAGTCTCTACCAACAAATGCGAATTGCACTGATTTTGCTTAATTTCTAGGCCTTCATAGATTCTTGTAACTGAGCGCAATCACCAGAAAAAGAGACACTATGAGAGAGAGGGAGAGGGAAAAAATTACTTTACTTCGTGTGATCCCCACCATGACATTTATACATTTTGTTACTGGCAAATCTTCTGGCATTCTATCTGACATATTTTCTGGCATTCGATCTGGCATTCTATCTGGCATATCTTCTGGCATTCTATCTGGCATATCTTCTGGCAGATGTTCTGGCATATCTTCTGGCAGATGTTCTGGCATATCTTCTGGCATATCTTCTGGCATATGTTCTGGCATATCTTCTGGCATATGTTCTGGCATATCTTCTGGCATATTATCTGGCAAATCTCTGGCATTCCATCTGGCATTCTATCTAGCATATCTTCTGGCATATTATCTGGCAAATCTGCTGGCATTCTATCTGGCAAACATTCTGGCACTTTAGCTGGCATATCTTCTGGCATTCTAGCTGACATTCTATCTGGCATTCTATCTGGCATACCTTCTGGCATTCTATCTGGCATATCTTCTAACATTCTATCTGGCATATCTTCTGGCACTCTATGTGGCATATCTTTTGGCGTGGATACTCGCGGTTGAGGTCCGGCAGGGAACACTGGGCATGGATGGTCGTGGTTGAGGTCCGGCAGGGAACACTTGGCATGGATACTCGCGGTTGAGGTCCGGCAGGGAACACTGGGCGTGGCTGGTCGTGGTTGAGGTCCGGCAGGGAACACTGGGCGTGGATGGTCGTGGTTGAGGTCCGGCAGGGAACAATGGTCGTGGTTGAGGTCCGGCAGCGAACACTGTGCGTCGAGGGTCGCGGTTGAGCAGGAGGAGGAGGACGACGAGGACGACGAGGACGACAAGGACGACAAGGAGGACGAGGAGGAGGCAGGAGGCAGGAGGCGGCAGGAGGAGGAGGCAACTGACATAAAATCTAACAACCCTCACCTGGCAGGTGGGGAAAAAGACAGAGACAAACATAGAGACTGAGAAAGAGGCAGAGACAGACAGAAAGAGAGAGAGAGAGAGACGCCAGCATACGGCAGCCATTTGCAACGACGTGTATGAAACCAGAAAGTGGATTCCTCTCAACACTTCCCTCCCTAGAGAGGATCATGAGATAGAATGGGCATATCACTTTGTCTTGAAGACAGACTTGAATTGAATCAGGTAAGCAGGAGGTATTGTAATGTGAAAAAATGCCAAAAATAGTATGACCCAGCCTGGGAAAAGGTTCAAAGTCAAAGATACATCATTGTGGAAGAATATATAAATGTCTCTGCCCAGTGTTTCCTCCAGGATTTTGTGGGTTCTACTGAACACGTTTCCGGTTTCTTAATAGAGCCTGTGGAAAGTGGAAACCGCCCGACGCTGAGCACCTAAATAAGAAGCGGACAGCTTTTGCGCATAGAAATGGATTGGTATATAGCACAGATAGTCTTGGTATTTGGATGTCTTGGTATTTTGCTTCTGCAGAAAGTTTTACGTATTGCGGATTTTTTTGTCTGGGAAAGTGAAGCCAAGTGCTGGTCAGTTGAGAAGTTGACTTCAAAAGGACTTGCTTCATACGGCCAGGAATCCGTTCAAGCTGACGAGATGCCCGAGTCTCCAAGATAGCTGGCGTTTTCGAAGCGAAGATGGGTCCAAAGTGATCCAGTCGTGACCGAAAACAGAAATTGCTTGCTTCGCCAACGAAGAAATCAGAGTTTTTGCTGTGCCACTAGTGTAAAATGGCCACAGGCAAGGTACCAGCTTTGGGAGAGAAGTTGTGCAGTTGTGCTTGATCAAGACTTGAAGCACGCCCACTCCAGATTCATCATGTGGATACCAATGGCCATGTTTTTCGCTTGTTGATGCTCTTCACACTTCGAGTTGTTCTGCCACGGGAGTGTGCCTTATGCCTGTTTGTTAGGAGATGTCCTGCCGCGTATCAAAATGAATCTGACACATTGTTGAATTCTCTTGCTTTCGATTGTCCATCTTTCACCAATGAAGGTTAATTCACTCCATGAAACATGACATGGTTTGCTGCTTCTTTCCACACTCATGGGTGCAATTGGGAAGAACCCAAAACATTCCATGTCTGAAGCGCCCCAAATTTGAGGTTCAGCTGTGCAGCGTTGCATTGTGCTTGCCTCAACTGAGATCGAGGTTCCAAGAAGCCTCGATAGAGGTTTGGCCTTTCCGATGAGCCACATTTCAATGCAGCAAACTTTGTCTTTTTGTAAAGAAAATTGTATGATATTCAATCGTGGAATCGTGGATGGAGAGTCAGACACCAGTTTTACACTAGAGGTTTGTGTGCGTGTGCTTCCGCGCTGTTTCTGAAAGCTCTCTGAGCGATTGAAGACTGTGAGCTTACAGGCAGACTTCTTTGCAATTTGCCTCCGAAGCTTCGAAACTTTCTCAACGACATGGTGATGGATATGTGTTGGTGCATTGCGGGCATTGATTCATTGATGGTGGAAAAACACTTGGGAGTTCCGAATGGCAAAATGATGCTGTATGGGATGAGAAGAATTCAGAATGGACAAGATGTTGAGAAATAAAGACCACAAGGAGCAGAGGCTAAGTATTAGCCAAAGAATAGATTCTGGAAATTGGGAAATTGGAGATACTTCAGCCAACCAAGATATACAAATCTGTGTTCTAGTTTTTTCTAGTAGTTTAAGATAGTTTAAGCCAGAAAACATCAGAAAACATTCAAACAGATTTCGGGATGCCGCCGTGATGCGGCGATGCGGCGATGCGCCGTTTCTGGCGCTTCGCCACCTTCGCCACCTTGCTGGGCGTGCGTGGCGTGCGTGGCGTGCGTGGCGACTGGCTCTTGGAACAAAACCCCAGTTGTTGGACAGAGCCTTGGGCCTTGGGGGCCTTGGGGGCCTTGGCTGTGGCCAGGCATTATCAGGCCTATCACATTGGATCAATTGATGGCTGTTTTTTTGGAAAATCCACTCAAACATGGAAGATTTAGGGATACCCCCATGACTTAGGAAACCTCCATTTCATCTATTTTCATGTTGAATTTTTCTCAGGATGGATACAGCTATGCACGTTGCTGCGGCCAGCAAAGTGCACCTGATTGCTTTCCAGGTGACTTTCATATCCTGAGACCTCAGCACACAGGAATTCAGTCTGTCAATGTTTCCATATGTTTCCTGTGTAAGTTGTGTAAGTCCTGAATCACAGCGACTTTATGCGACTTTGTCACAGGTGGGCCTTTGCCACATACCCGTGAACGTTGCTGCAGCAGTCCCTGTGGTCCAAAGCTGCGGCGAAGGACATAAGAATCATAAGAGTTGTCTGTTGTAACCGGTTACAATTGGGTGCAAGGTGAGATGACAGAAATTCTAAAACCCGGTATAAATCTGGGAATATTAGAAAAGAGGGAAACAGAAGATGAGAAACGACAGGACATGACAGGACTCAGGCTTTGAAATGCAGGAGATAGCATAAAAATAGTCATGGTAGATTCAAGGAACATGAGGACCTGAAGCATTGCGAAGATCATTTCGCCATGCTCTACAACCTGTCGATTCATTTTTAGCACGACACCTGGAGGATCAAAGAACTTCCAAGAACTGTTTGTCCAAGGCGCAGCTTTTGTTGCGTACAGGATGAATAGTAAACATAAATAGCATATAAACAGTATATTTCTTAGAACAATAGTATAGAATGGTCAATTTGACTTGGTTCCTTGAACTGGCCCCAGGTTGAACATGGTTCAACTTAACATGTTTTGTTGTGACAGCCCAAAAAATACAGATCCACTTGTGTCAGAATCGATACGATATCGATATCTTCATATATCTTCGACATCACGTGTTGATTCAGGCGGCGTTTGTCGAATACGACCTTGGTGACTGGCTTGTGGAACCTCCACAGAGAGGCATGGCCTTCGCACGCTCGCTACCAGGAGCTCGGAGACATGCGGCGGATACGCCGTACGCCGAAAATGACCTGAATTTTCACTACAAAAAATCCCATATGATAGATATGTTATGATATTTTAAAATAGATATGGGATGATATATGGGATGATATATGGGATGATATATGGGATGATATATGGGATGATATATGGGATGATATGGGATAGATACTCTACAGTAATTACACGCAATATGTACAGTACATTCGAACAGGCCGACCATGCAACGACGAGGGAAATTGTCAAAGAATCGGCATGGCTCGAGTGCTGGAACCAGCAGTCAGGAATTGCTCCATTCTATGGATGTCATGGACCGTTACGGATCATCAATGCCCATGTTGGTAACTATTCATGGTTTTTCATGCCGCACATGCTGCGGGCCATTCCAAGTACTTGAGATGTAAGAGTCCCCGCAGAAAGAGAAACGTTCACTGTGTCACTCGACAAATCTTTCACCATTCCCTTTGATTGCAGGAAGGGGATGGGCATTCGTTGCTTGGCTGCTTTCTCAAGTGGTCAATTGAATGCAGGTTTGATTTAAAGCACCTACCTTTCCCTGCCGGTTGATGTCCTTACTGGGTCAACAGAAGCAAAGGTAATCAACAAAAAAAAAGTCTGACAAAGTTTTTGTGTCTTTCCATGGCCTGAGCAGTTCTGAGAAGAGGCTCCCCCGAGAAGGCTCCCAAGATGATGGCACGTTGAACAGTGCCGAAAGCCTCTCCCTGACTCGTTTTTGAGCAAAAGCTATGAGACCATTTGTACTTCGCTGACTTAGCTGTGCTGCCACATTCTGAATTACTTTAGGGCAAGGTAATGGTCAAGACGTTTAGACATGCCTAAGACTATGTATATTCAGTCTGAGGTTCAAGAAGTATTTCCAGTGGATGGAGCAATTGCTGCAAAAGCCGCAGGTGCTGAGAAGTATGCCATGTCAATGTCAATGTCCATATTAGAGGAAAACATAAGAAAATACTGATTTGGCATGTCATTCACTGCGACTGACCATAGGCTCTTCTAATCTTTGCCGATGCTGAGACCATTGCCTTTGCAGCTGCTCAGCGAAGTGATGCAGTCACAGCCCACATAAATGAACAATTTGGCATCCTGACGGCCCAAGGAAAAGCACCGCAGAAGGCACCGTATGCTGACCTGTTTGGTTGAGGCCTGGTTCATAGCAATTTGTCGACAGAAGATTGCGATAGAATGTGGAAGGATGTGGAAGGTATTTTCCGCACATAGAGCGACTGCTTTGGGCAACTTGCAACTCTTCTGCTCTATCTTTCACTTGTCGCTCAACCTCCATTTGACCCATCCTAGTACTCCTGCAGAGTAGAAGGCGCAAAGTAGCGGTTTCTCAAACCACAAAAGTGTTTCACGGAATCCAAAGGAACCTGAAGGAATCCATTTTTGAGATCTTGGCATTCTTGGTCATTCTTGACTTCGGCTTTGCCTCGCAGCTTTGCGTCAGAAGGTGCCGCAAGAGGATTTGCCACAGATGCGCTGGAAGGATGCCTACGAAGAGGACACACGCTCAAAATTGACGACATCATATGAGAATCATATGAACATCATATTATTATCATTATGTCTTGCAATATGTTGTGGAAGTTGCCGACAATTTTACGTACAAGGTGTTGAAGCAAATGGTTTCAGCTCTTTCGATGAACAAAATACAAATGAAGGTCAAACTAGTGCTGAAACGTCAATGACCCAATGACCAGGGGCTTCTGCATGCAATTCTATTGCTTGCGCAAGCTCTTGCGTGTACAAACCAGATGAGACAAGTCTTGTTGCATCCATGCTGTAAGTTTGATGATACTCAATGATACTCATAACTTCATTGACTTCATTGTTTTCTAGCGAAGGCACATGCTGAGAACCGTCGCAAACTGCCTGGTGACATGCGTCCTGAAGTGCCCGGACCTCAGCCGCTTCGCTTGCTGACAACTGACAACTTGCAGTCCATGGAGAACCGTCGCCAGGATTCAATCCACGTATACCATGGCTGGAGCCTTGAAGCTGAACAGCCACTATTTCTGACCAAACTTGCAGACAACAATCTTATGAACAGTTGGCAACTTGGGCTTGAACTTGTCACGAAAGCTAGTTAACTTAGTATATTTAGTATATTTCGCATTTATATTTACCATATTTAAATATGTTACATTATGTTACATTAAATCACAAGGCTTTTGGATCCTGAAGCACACCTCAGTTCGAAGGTGGTGAACTCAAAGCCAGAGCTCTTGGCTTGCGCAGCGCACTGGAATCCTTTTCGCTCACAGACCTTCGCTTGGGTGGATGCTGGCGTTGCAAGGCCAGATGGAAATCATGGCACATCATGGCACCTGTTTTTCTGTGATTCACCCGGAATTCACCCCTCTTCCTATGCATGGACAAGTTTGCCTATGGCTTTTTGACGGTCGACTTCATTCTTAGTGAAAGCCGTTGCATATCCTGAAAATTCCTGCAACATCACATAGTACTGCCTTTACTCCTCTACTGCCTCTGTTTGACACACGTGCCGACGGTGATGCGGCAATGCGTCAGGGAAGGGAAAATCGACAATGGTTTTCCAGGCGCTGACATGGTTTTCTTGCAGCTGTTTGTTTCTTTGAACCCTGAACCAAAGAGGGGCATACTGACATGAGGCAAAGCATGGCAAAGCCTCACGAGTGGTCACTTTGGTCAATTCCTCACCAGCAGTAACTTTGGTACTGGATGTCATATACAATTGGGTTCCTCTAATGGATGGTGCTAAGATGCTGCCCGTCCGATCAGTTCCGTTTGGGATAAGACACCTCCCCTGATGGGAATCCATCGTATTCCATCAGTGAACTACGATCGTATTCCAACCAGGCCCGTGGTTCTAACACCAACATACATCAACAATCCAAGTGCTGAACGTGCTGAACGAGCTGCGTCCTCCGCAGCTCTGAAGTTTGCAAGACTTCAAAAGGCAGGAAAAGCCACTGTAGAAATTGCGCAGCTTGCAGCCTTTGAAGTTGGTTCATCTTTGAATCTAATGTAAACAGTGATGCAACAGGAAAACTGTGCAGAGTACGGAACGGACTTATCTCAACAGCTGCACTTGGACTCTACATGACTTTACGATTTTTGTTCATGGGAAAGTGGACATGGCGAACATGGCGCGTGCGCATCTCAATTCTTGTGATACACTTGGCGTGGGCTGACACTGACAAGTCGCCCTCAGAAGCTTGGCCAAAACTGATCGATAAAAATCGATACAGATCGTCACACAGAGCGAAACAGTCATTCAATGTAATTCATCAGTGACTAGTAGGACCAGGTAGGAGCCAATGCAGTTGGTATTGCCCTGTACAGCCGTCTATGGCATGTTCAGACTACAATTCTCAGTGCGAACAAAGGACCTGGCAAAGGTCAACTGCTCTGGCAGCTCATTCTCGGGTGCTGACGTCAAAGAACTGCAGTGTCTGTTGGACGATGACCATCTGATGAAATCAGTCTTTTTAATATTTTGCAACAGTTTTGTTTTTATTGGTTTGTTTGTTTGAGCAGTGATGTGACGTGTGCCAAACAGCACCGACAGCACCCTTCTACGAGGATACAAATCACAATTTGGAGTTGGTCAGCCTTGTCGCCCATGGAGAGAGTGGCTTTGTTTGGCGTGGCAGGAGAGCGGTGCTGACACGTACCCTGAAACCCTGATAAATACTGATAAATGTGGCATGGGCGCCTTCAAGCCTTGAAGAAATCCGGGGCTATGACGGCTATGGGTTCAAGTGATGGTTCAACTGATGCTTCTGACATGTTCCCATAACTTCTCAGATGGCTTCGGAAGTTGACTTATGACAACATGATGCAGATTGTATGTCATCGTTTCTTTAGAGATTGTACTGTGGTGGGGAGGGGAAAGCACTCGCCGCTGTTTAAGATGGGATCACATGCCAGCATGCCTGTAGATGAAGACTTTCAAGCAATATCAAGCAACTACAAAGACAAATGTAAGGACTCCTGGAATCGTCTAACATGTTTGCTGCCCATCGCTCTTTGCACATCCGCCCATGGATTTTGGATGAATGCAGTTGATCATTACGTGAAAATACGTGAAACTTATGATGAGACAGATGTGTCCTGAATCTGAGTATCGACTCTATCGCCCTGCATTGTTTTGAGCTCCGGGAGGAAGAAGAACGACGGCAACCACAGCGTTATCGTAAAATTCCGGTGTTGCAAAGACTTGTGCGAAGGCGACAATGTTTGTGACTCATCCAAGAAGCAGCGTCTTCCAACGGTTTCCATGTATTCTTCATATTAGTCCACTATGTTTTTGATGTTGTACTGCCCAGCTGCAGTCATATGAGCAAGTATGAGCATCTCTGACAGTCAGATCTGGAAGGCGGAGAGGCTTCACAGTTCACACCGCTAATGCAAAGTTTAGACCATGATGCACCAACCCTGAGACAAAGGTAGAGGACAGAAAGTGGTGAATGAGATGAAAGCTGAATGTGAAGTTGCTTGCCGTGAATTCCTGTTTTGCCGTTCCGATAGGGTTTGCAACGTCCTTCTTGGATTCTAGATGTCACATGATGTCACATGGTTTTTCGATGGTTTTCGCACAGGGTTGAGGCGAGAGCTGACAGCTGATGGTTGCTGGCGGCACCGAGGCAGGCTACGCGGCATTTCAACGCGCTCCCGACTTAGTGGCCGCTTGCGTGGAAGACTTGGAGGAGCTCCGAGCAGAACCGCGAAAAAAGCCGTTCATCGTCTTAAAAGACGTTGCTTGGCTCAAGACTATTTTGGATCAAATCTTGGATCATCTTGAATAAAATTGTGGATCATATTGGCTCTGAATGTTTTCTGATTTGAACATGTTAAAGTCTGTTGAATTCCAGCCCATTCTGCACAGTCTCTATTTCATGGTACTTGTGTCACTATGAGCTGCTCTACTATCAATATCTACTATCGATATATGGCACTAGAGTTCTGATTCAGAAGTTTCTACAAAAAAGGATGGGTCAATTGGAGCAGAAATGAGTGTGACATTGTGGCACATTGTGTGAGGTTGGGCACTACTTGAATGCGCAAGAAACTCTGGAAGAATTCCTCCGTCAGGATCAACTCAGCAATCACTTGCTTCTCTGTCACCTCTTGCGTGCAGTGGGCAACTTACAGACTCGCAGACAGGCAATGGCAGACAGGCAATGGCAGACATACTGGATGCATCTAGATCCAGAAATATCCAGAATCTAGATGCATCTAGATGGGTGAAAGCTATTGCAAGCTGCAAGTTCATTGTAAGTTCATACATTGAAACTGCGAATGTCCAGGTTTCGACTCGTTCGAAACTGCGATGCATCCGATGCATCCGATGCGCCCAGGTCCATGCCTTTTTGGATCCTGCAGATGGCTGGAGTTTGGTACACATGGATTTGACCACTGCGAATATCATGTGGGATCCGAGGTCTTTGACTTTGCAGCTTTACTTGATAAATGTTTTAATACTCTTTCTTTTACACTCTTTAAACGTTCAAGATACGTTCAAGACAACGCAAAGACCAGAAAGCAAGACTTGAATTGACAAGAAAATGCTGAAGACCTGAAGGGTGCACTGTTTGAAACCTGCATTCCAATCTTCATTTACTGATAGCCCACCACCGCCACTGTAAGAAAACAGGATAAAGAATTCACCCAGAACCGAACATGTAAACATGTCGTACTCGGAAGGTTTTGGAACCACCAGGGACCTGACTGAAGCTTCGAAACCGGAAAGCAATGGAAACCACGAACCGCTGAAGCTACAGCTAGTTACTCCCAGGTGCACATGGCCATTTGGGCAGAAAATTCAAGTGACATTCCAGAGACTAGGCAAAGGTAAAGACAGAAGCTCTTGGGAGGAAGGAATTTAACAGGTTGGCAGGTCGTCAATTTCCAAGCCACACCACAAGCGGCACTATGTTTGAGAAGGAAACATTCATGTCTTCGAATCCCACTGCGTTCATCCTCATGGTTTTTGTTTGGGCGTTGTCACTGCTGTGATTTGTCGCAAAGTTGAGTAGCAGTTTGCTTGACCCATCACAATTGCGTAGATCATATCCATATCCGTCCATATCTCTACGGATTCTCATGGGTTTTCATGAAACAAACAGATTCATACCATATATACCATATATACCATATATACCATATATACCATATTCATCAGCTTCCAACGGCGGAAGGGCTTGCGTCCTTTAGATTTCACCTAGATATTTTCAGATTACAGACATGTGGCACTTTAGCATGTGCCGTTTTTCAGTGACCTTGGCGGATTGTTTTGGTGCGACCTAAAAAGCCACTTTTCAGCTCCTTTTTCTCTACACATCTCTGCCCAAAAAAGTCTTTTCATACTTTTTCATCCCCTTCCCTTTGGCCTCAAGTAATGTAGTTTATGTCCAGACCTCACACAGATTCGACCCCAAGGCCATTCTGGAAAGTCAAGCCTCCTCGCACAAACCTACCAAACCTATCAAGTGCCTTTATGCACCGCCAAGACAGCCCATTTGGATCCATTTGGATCCATTTGGCACACCTGAAAGCCGGTCCCCCACATTTTGCCTGCGCTAAAAAAGTGTGGTATTGAGATCTCAGTCTCGGAGTCTCGCAGAGTCTCGCAGAGTCTCGCAGAGTCTCGCAGAGTCTCGCAGGTGACTAGTCGGACTGGTAGGGTCTGCAGAACTTGGGAATTCCTGGCCGAGGCAGCTGATTGATTTCAGCCAAATGGACCTCTGCACGGCAGGTGGGACCTTGGCAGATGAATTTTGCATCACTCGGTGGACAGTGGCATGCAGCATTGCACGTAAAGACGTGATGAATTCCACAAACTTCATGGATGATACCAGGATGATACCAGGATGTCTTGTGGATTTTCGGAAGTTGTCGTGAATTTTCAAGTTTTGCGTCACTTGACAAGACATCATGAGTCATGACCCCAAAACCATGAAAAAAACCACACAAACTGTTGCAAAATATGGTGCTGTTGAAACAGAAACACCTGCTACTTGGCTATGTTGAGACAGAAACGATTTTTTCTGAAGAACAACTGGCTCTTTGTGGACAGTTTCTTTGCATTTCTGTGCAGTTGTCGCGACAAGAACTGGAGTTCGTGGTCACTGCATCTCGGTCTGAAGTATTTCTCTCACCCTTCTTTTCCAAAAAAGTGCTGGGAATCTTTCAGATGACAACATGTTCATTTTCGACAAGAGAACATACACTCCAAAGCTCCAAAGTGTAGTCCATGAGACCGGTCACGAGGTCTTCCAAAGCATTACTTGAAAGACCTCAAGAAGGAGTTGGTGCATTTGGCATTGCTGGCTGACGTGTACGGAAGCTCCGCCCAGGAGGTTTGTTTCAAACGAATTCGGCAGATGAATTTTGAGAAATCCAGAGCCCAACGACATGCCACAGATGATTTTGTCGCCAAATCATTGGGACGGAAGCTTGGTGACAAGGCGCGCAAGGCGGCCACAGGCCCTTTACATCCCTTTACCATCTTTACCCATCCACCCTAATCAACCCTAATTCACTGCCGTTGAAACATGTTGAAACAAGCAGAAGCTACGCAGCTATGCTGGCTATGCTTTCTGTGCTTCTTTGTGCCCTTCTTTGTGTAAGTTATGTCTTTCTGTGTCTTGCATCTTGATCTCTTTCGAACTGCTTCTCTTTGAAATCTCTCTGGAAGGGGTCCAAATCCAGACTCGTTACACCAGATACAGAGAACAAGCGGGGCGTACTGGCTGACTCAAATCTTGAATGATTTGACTCCAATAGACTCATACAAAGCTTTGATATGGATATCAAACGTGCATCCAATGCATTTAAAATGCATGAACGTTGGGTCTGTTTGGGTAGCTCAGGACCTGTTCCTCCTTGATCTCTTCCTGGACATGGAAGTTTCTACAGTGGATGGGTCACTGGGCAGCTGTTGAACCCCGAACAGTAAACCTGGCCCATTCATATCTTGCACCTGCCTCAATCGCAGATGGCCTTCACACATGAAAGCATATTTGGCGGATCTCCGATACATATCTCACATATCTTGCATATCAAATATCATCTTGGCATCCCAGGTATATATATATATTCGGCATTTCTTCCTCCTATTCATGTCAAATATGCCTGACACGTAGCCATTTCACTTCCTCCTACATGTTTCTTTCGTATCTTCCATATGTATTATGTATATCTGTTCATGACAGTGTCAATCAAAATATTACAGCACGTCTTCATAATGTAGCCTTACACCTGTCTTACACGTAGTTTGCCATGGCACACCTATATTGCATGTATATTGCATGTATTTTACTCGATCTCGTCTTTAACTCGATCTTGTCTCTACTTCGTGGAACTAAGTACTCATCTCTTTAAAATTGACTAAGATAATTATTGCGCATGTTCAACATCTTAAACGCGTTTGATCAGGTTTTTAGTATTTTACATATTTCTGACATATGACCTGCATGTTTGATGGATCGAGTGATAGGTGTTCAGTGCACCATACATCAGATAGACATTGTAGAAATCCGAGGAATTCTCATTCACGAGCCAGACATGCCTACACCGCAGCCCAGATCAGAAGACAAATGAAAGAAATGACGCACATGTTGTAGAGATTTTTTCTATTGCATGCACGTGCTCGTCGCAAAGTCGGCCCACATGGAGGGCAGAGAGGTGTTCGATCTAGGTAATCGCATTTCAAGTTAGCGCTGCATTGCACTACAGCTTTGAACTAGGCGGGTTGCCCTTTTGGCGTTAGAATATGTTAGAATCAAATGGTTTCCTATGGTTTCCTATGGTTTCCTATGGTTTCCTCTTTCAGGTTCCAACTGCTCAACAGGAAACCTCCAATATGGCGATAGGCTGACGGCTCTTGTGATTCCGCATGGCGAGGTTGCTGAACAGAGCCAACCCAATTTTTTTTGAAACCTATGCTGAATGCACGTCCTCATATTTGGACATGTGTTCGGAGTTTTTGGAGCCCAGAAGCTAGGATTCCAAGCCCGTTTTGGACGAACGTGGTGCTAGTTTGGTCGAGTACTTTATTTAGATTCCGAACCATGACCAGGCCCAGGAAAAAAACATCCAATCGGACCAACGTATTGTCGCCATTGTCGCAACTAACAGCTTCAAAATCAGATCGCCATTTGTGGCGCAATGAATCGATTTCAGAGCCGAAAACAGGACCAACGGACACATCACAAAGGCTGAATGCGACATGCCCTGGTGGAAATTTGTGGTGGAATTCTGCGGAACACTGCGATTTCACACTGCGATTCTGTCCGCATAGTATTTGGTATAGAAAATGTATAGTATCTATCCAAGAAGGGGCCCGTTGCGTATAGTATCCAAGCCACATGGTCGTCTCTTGGCGCCTGAAAGTGATATAGATGATATAGGTTTTAGGATGATTCAGAACCGGTAGATCAATGATCTGAGATGGCCGCCAAAAAAATTGAACATTGGCAAGGCCCAAGATTTGTATGGGCTACACGAATCTATTTTGGGAGAGCTAAGGCATCTTAAAAAAAGAGCAGTACACATTGGAGACTGGTTCAAAATCAAACAATAAATACGCGGAAGAAGAGAAGACAACAAGGTTTGCAGAGATTGGATATTAAAGTACAAAAAATGAATATAATATATATATATAATACATATGATCTTCACAGGTTCTTCCTCCTATACACGAGGGTTCGAAACGAAGGGTCTCAATGAAGCCAGATTCAAAACACAAAAGGGCATAAAGTCAAAATGTCTGCAAAACAAACAACGTAACAACTTCAACTTCCTGTCTCAATATGTTCAATCTGTCCACTTCACATCACTTCACCTTTCTGCATCTTTCTGCCATTTTCCGCCAGCTATTCGTTTCTTTTTCTGAAGGCGATTTGGACCGTCGCATTGTGGAACTCACCGCCTCAAAGGGATTGATCCCTGTGGCAGAAGTCTTCCAGGACTGGAACTGCGATGGCCTTGACATGTGACTGTGACAGATCTGACAGATGTGACAGCAATGGCGCAGTAAATGTGTTTAAACTAAGTTAGATTTCTTGGACCCCGCATCGTATCGTCCTGTGCATGCTACTTGCATTGGATCATTCCCTTAATCTTGCTTTTCGGGTTGTGCACTTCGTTTCCTGTTTTCCTGTGGCTTTCTTCAGCATCATTTGTTTGCTTTTGGTCAGGCCGAGCAGTATGAAACAGCTCCCTGGAGCTTGCTAGAAATGTCAAAGATCTACAAGTTGGTGCCGTGATCGCACTGGAAGCTCTGTGACATCGACAACATCGACAACATCTACATCCGACATCTGCGTTGGCAACTTCCGTGACATGAACTCACGATAACTCACGTTGAGCTGACAGCACGAAGTCAGCACGAAGTCAGCACGAAGTCAGCACTGAGCGCCAACTTGATATGAACCTCCGCGTCCACGGCTCGGTCCACTGTCATTTTCGTAGCACATGTGCTTCCTGTGCAAAAGAGCCGTGCGTCGCATGCGTTGACTTCGGTTCGTTTCAGCTGAGGGAAAAGCAGTCTCACTTGATCTTCAGATGTCGTACTAACTGGCGCTTGATCAAGGGTTGAATCTAGCTATAATTGCAAGTAATGTCTTGCATTCTTCGAGTTTCGAACATATGCGGAGCTTGATGCATTCCATTCCAGGTGGACAGCGACCCATTGTGCTGCCCGAATGCAATGCTTGGAGCCTTTGTGTACCTTGGACTCGATGTCTCAAAGCGGCTGGAATCCGCTGGAACACATGGAAAAAACCAAGAGAGTCATATCGGGCCTTGCTCTCGAAGTGTGCATGTTCATATGATTCATATATGTTCATGCTTCTGTTACATATTTTTTGCGGCCGAGGCAAGGCACAGAGAATTTGTTCACCGTGAGTTTCAGAACAGAGTTTCACGCTATTTGGCATACAACTTGAGGTTTTTGTTCTGTATCATGTCACTTCTTTATCACTTCGCGTTTTTTGAATGGCCTTGACAGGGAAAGGGGCGGACGCGTTCTCAAATTGTTTGGTTGTTGTGAAGGTCGGGAGGCGCATGTGGCTGATCTTTGACTTTCGCGAGAAATTGAAGCGACTGCAACATGGGACAACCTATGATTCGTCTGTTCTACTAGGAGACCACCGCTGTGGCTGAAGTTACTTTTCGAACTTTGACTTTCCTGCTTTCCTGGTCTTGCCACAATTTGGATATTCAACATGTTCCGTTTGAAGTTCATTGCATGATCTGACTTTCATGCCATCTGCCTTTAGCAAAATCCTTCACGACTTCAGCGCTCAGAGGAGGCCGTGAAGGAGTTCTGCTCTACGCTCTGTGGTTCCAATGGGCCATCGAGCGCTATTTGGCAGAGAAGGTCATGGACGATGAGCAAAGTATCATCGACTCTTAGCAAAAAATATATTGCTTAACATAATCACGTACACAATGTATAATAATGTAACATATAGGCAGATAGAGACAAAAGTCGAAATTAAGTGACAGAAAGGGATCCAGACAGATTAGAAACTATGATGGCAGACATTGTACTGTAGGTCCTCTTGAGATCCTTCAAAGGTGTGATTGCAGTTTCCTTGCAGCCACAGGATCTTCCTTCAGTTGCAATCTTGAATTCCAACTGAACAACCCACAAGGTTTCGCACCCTTTTCACTGGCTCAAACTTGTTCGAACGGAAATCTGCGTGTTTGCGTCAGCTGGATCAGAGCTTGTTCAAATCACAGGGAAGTGGCAGCATAGATATCATAGGCAGCTGGGCTAACTGAGGGACTTCTGCATAGCATCAGTTTCTGAAAAGAAACCCCCATCAGTTTCTATCGTTTTCCATGACCTGGGCAGATGTTTCTGTTTTCCTCATGATTTCGAATGCAACATCTGGCCCTTCCAGAAACTGTAGCTTGGACCTAGCTTGGATATGTTTGGATTCAGATGGTGTGCTTGAGGCGGAGATTTGGTGGACGGGCCTATTTCGGATTCAAGGCGCCGGAGACACGACACCTCCTGTTTTAAGCAGCTTCAAAATGCTTCAAATGGTGGGAATGGATAGGCCGGATAGATCCGGATAGTCACATGGGAAATATTGGGAAATTGATGCACGCAACGCTGGTGAAGCACCTTGAGCTTTTTGTGGCGACGCGGCATTGCTCAAGCAACAGGCAACAGTGTGACTATACTGCAGTTTTAACCTAGAAAATGTTGAAAAATGGACGACTAGTCAGCACACTTCATACATCACTTTAAGCGTGTTGCATTTATAAAGACTGGCTTTCGGCAGCATCCCTTTGATACAGCGAGGCCGTGTCTCAGTATTCACAGGAGGGCTGGTCGGTTCTGGTTTTTCATGGTTTTTCCGTTTTGTCTCGACTTGGAAGAGCCACCTTTGCTGCAGTGAATCGGTTCAGGTTTCTACGGAATGGGTTGGGCTGAGGAAGCTCAGCTGCAGATCTAGCTCGTCAAGTGCTGCGCTGCACAACTTGACACACAGTTGCCAGCACTTTAAGCTTTGCAAATGCCAAATGAGCAATGAGCATTTTCGACAACACTGTTGATTTTTTTCAAATCTCCAAATGTTAGGTCTTGGCACGAATGCTGATGGCAGATGCGCCTGTGGGCACTGGAGGTTCGTTGGAATCTCTAGAGTGACTTTGCAAAACCTTGGGCTATGGTGAATCAGTGATGGAAGAGTGATAAACAGCGGTGACAAATGGTTTCAATATGTTTCAATAGCGGGGACAGTTTTGCCGTGGCTGTCCATGGTTTTCCCATGTGCGCTCGTAAAGACAGAAACGCTTGCGGACACCTTTTTTTCTTTCTAGATGTAGGACAAAGGCCGACTAAGGTTGAGGACGTGTGGCTTAGACTGTAAAACACCTGATGGCGAAATCAATGCTGATGAAGTGTAGGCCGAGTCAAAACGATAATTTGTCTAGATTTCTCTGGTAGACGCCACGACAGCAACCTCACGCAGTGACGCCGAGAATAGATGAGAATAGATGAGAATAGTCGGTGCCGCCTGGGATGGGGTCGGGCTTCAAGCCAGAAGGCACTGACATCTTGGAAGGGTGCAACACATTGCAACACGAGACGAAGAGGCACGCTTAGAGCGCAATACTCAAGGTAGGCATGCCATTTAGTTCTGGTTCTCCAGGCATCTATTGTAGTTGCCTTTAGAAGGCAAAGACAAAAGGGGCTCAAGGGATCAAAAGAGATCCAAAGGCATCAAAGGGATCAAAGATGATCAAAGCAATTGAAATCTCAGCGGAAGTTCGCAGAAGGTTGAAATAGAGTGCATCTTGTACATCCAACTGTTCAGTCTGAGTGCGAACTGGCCAACTCACCCAACCTGCACTTCGAAAGATTTCGAAAGCCTAGGCACGCTGCTCGTTTGGGGCGGTGGTTTGGTGACACTCCGACACTTGGCGCCACCGGATGAACATGGATCAAACATGGATCAAATGAAACATCTAAGATGCCGTAATGCGGTACAAGCACGAAATTATAATGCACTTCTCTCCCGAGACAAAATGTAAGCTCTCGTCCAGAAGATTGGAAGCTGTGCTAGCCGCTAGGTAGGTTAGATAAATCCACCGAATGTGTCTGTGTCTGCTTTCATGCGGTTTGGCTTCAAGAAGGCATGCAGGAAGTTTTAGCCATTTTAGCCATCATTTATGGCCGCGCGCGGATCCTATCGCAACCTCGTATGCTTGGTAGGTGTCTTGATCATCTCCAGAACTTTGCAGCATGCCCATGGCACGTCATATCCGCAGTGCCTTCCAGATGCAGTCCCCGAAAGTGAAAGAAAAAGCCTGGTCGGCGAGCAGGGCTTGTACCCCATCGGCATTTGGGTCAATGGTTGGCCTGCTGGATATGTGACTGCAGCAGTGGTGCGCATTCTTCTGGCAGAAAAGATTGGTTTCAACACGGTGGAAAGAGGCCCTGGACCAAGCACTGTGGATTCTGGTTTCAGATATTATGTCAGCATTTACTTTTCTGCTTGTTTTACTTGCGTCTTCCGGCCTCTTGAGTGCAGCCTTCTGTGGTCATTTTATCTCACAGGTTTTTGGATGTTTTGTGTAGTGTCAGCACCCCATCCCAGGACGGATTCTATGCCCTCACAGGCTGTGCGACTCCGACCAACGTTCAGGATCCAAAAAGTTTGAAAGTTCTTTCGGTAAGAGAATTGGGTGCACAAGCCACTAGAGCCCTACTTGTCATGCAGACTCCAGTGGTCAGATACCATACCAAACTTGGTAGCAAGCTGTGTGAAACAACAGGACCGTGGATGTTCCGCATCTATGACGACACAGAACCACATCAGCGTCGAGGGCTGGACCGAGGCATATGCTTCAACGTGGGCAGCCATAGAGCGTGATTATCCGCAAAATGCACCACAGAACCTGGGCAACATGGGTTTCTAGGTTGAAACATGTGGGAACTTTAAGTTTTGCTCAGTTCACTGATGGCTTGCAGGTAAGGTTGTTTCTTGGGTGAGGTTATTTTACGCTGTTTCTTGTGAAGTGTGTTTTTGATGGAATTGAGAACGTTGCGCACACGTCGTTGCCTTGCTCTTAATTCCAAAGAGACTTCGTGCACAAACTTGGACTTCCATCCGTAGCGTGAGTTCGCACCCCCGGAAAGGTGCACATACTGTGAGTGTGTACCTTGACATACAGTATTTAAACAATCTCAAGCATGACCATACAAGGGGATGTTGATTGATGCTGTTTGATCTTGTTTGTGCTTTTGCTATTTGGGTGTTGTTTTTCAACAGGTCAAGTGCTTCTAACATGTTTTTCATGTTTGGAAATAGCGCGATTCGAGTTTGGTGTTTTGTCCCTCAATTGAAGCTGAGGCTACTTGGGCAAGACTTCCATGTACTTGCCATCCAACATTCAACAAGCTGCGTACAACGAAGAAGGTTTCTTGCGCAGAGCTGTTGATGTTGATGTAGCATAGACGATTGCTCCATGGAGACCCATTTTGGGGCTTCAACGCGTTAGACAGTGCTTGAACAGTCATGCAGTATCATACAGTCATGCACCATCACACTTTTGTTCTCCGTGCTCCGCTCTGCTCCGCTCTTAGGTCTGATCTTGGAGTTCTACCGAGGCTTCAATGTCAGTTGGACATCTGCAGCCAAGTATTTTGATCCACCGAGCTCGGTGGACAAATCTTTGTTGAAGCCTTGTCAGGAAACGCGGCTTATGGTCAGCCAGGCAGGAATTTAAACCATGACAGGTCGATGCGTAAGACTACTGAAACATGTTGTAGCTGTTCTCAAATAGGAATACATAAACATGCCCATTTATTCCCATATTAGGAATGCCAGCCGGACAAGCTGGCTAGTTGTTTTTTGAACGTAGTGAGAGATTAGGGGTCTGGGGGCAGGGGTTGCCGTACGGGCCCGTTTTTCCAGTCTCAGTTGGTTGGTTGGTTGGTTCGAAGTCCAAAGGACAAATTGGGGGGCTCCAACATGCAGCAACAGCATCCAATCATGGAATAGCAGGGACCCCAACATGGGTCTGCAGGACCCTTACCTCAGTAAAAGGCCCAAACAGCTTCAGATTCATTCCTTCAGAATAACCGCGCTCGCCGGACTAGTTCCTGTGCAAACAAAGCCATCGGCATGTAGCCAGGATGGCTTGGATGAATGCCAAATATGGTTGAATCAAGCCCCTGCGGGAAATAAACGAGACAGGGCTTTCGGACATCTACCAAGCCAGCGCAAGCGTTCACAATGTGAAATTTCACATTAGAATACCCTCTTCTGACATAAGATGCATTCCTGGACCCTGGCTTTGGACTTCATGCCGTTTACGTGCCCAAATACAACATAATCCCGTCGGACTTGAATGACAGCTCTTCGGCTGCGCGGGACATTCCACGGCAAATTGAGCCCCAGACTGTGTTTCAAATGGGTTTTCATTAAAGTTTGTTGCGCGCACTGCTTGTAGGCTCCAGTCTCAGCAGCCCTTTTGCCCACCCAACTGGGCCAGTCACGGATATCTTTGCTGGCAAGAAATTGACGAGAGATGGATGCCCATGAGGGAAAAACAGAAACATGATTTGAACGGGAAAGACGGCCAGCAATGGTACCTTCTAAAGTCCGAAGTTTTCGCCGTACTGAAGCAATATCAATAGCAATACGGTCGGAAGCATCAAAAGTCCCACCCAGATCTGCTTGACAACTAGCAGCGTTCTTCCAAGGCTTTGCGCCAAGAAGCTGCCTTGCCCAGTTCTCGAATGTAGCAGTCAAAAAACTTTGGACTTCTAAAAAAAGCCCCCACAACCAACGCCCAAATCTCAGCGTTGCTTCCACTGACAACTCAAAGAGGACTGCGACAACAGCACGTGGAACCCTTTAGGAATCCATAAGAGAACGCAACAAATTCACCATAGAAGAGCAAGCAGCCACAGTAACCATAGCGTGGTGCATCCATTCCCCAGAAACAGACCACCTAAGCCCCAACCACTTGTGAGAGGAAACTTGCATCAAAGGAGCAGGGAGGATTGGAGGACGGCACGGAAAAACACAGGTTGCGCCAAAAATGTCGGCCCCTCTGTGCTTCCAGAGAGACCTTGCACGACTGTCTTATGTGACCCCAGGTGCGAAGAAGCCTTGACGTCATGCGCCCAGTCGGCCACAATAGATAAGACCCGCACAGCCTCACCTCGACTGGAAGCGAGAAACACTGGATCACCAGCGTGAAAAAAACAGGAATTCTATGAGGATCACACAGATCCAAAGCTCGCGCACAAGTTGCTTCCAAAGATGGCGACTGCCGCAAACAAGATGCAGGTGGAAGCGTCTCTTGGTCTGCTACCCTCCCTGCCAAAATGCTGCCTCAGCTTGGTTGGGTACCCCTTGGCCGATCCATTTGTGGGAAGCCGAAGCTGCAGGCATCCAGCCCGACGTGGCTACTCCACAGTTGGCCTGCCGAAGCCTGCTGATCAATGTGTTTGGGAGCAAGTTGAAACAAGCTGGGCCAAACTAATTTGCTGCCTTCAGGAATGCGGGACCTATGAACCACAGAATCACCACTCAGTGTGATCCGCCGCTAATCTTCTTTCAAAATTGAAGCGAGCAAAGCCCAAGTACCAGCAGAAACACCAGCCTCGGCTAAAATCAAGGCCCTCCAGGCCCTCGGAAAAGCATGAACAAAATCAGCAAAAAAAATAAAAGCACGTTTCCAGAATCGGTATTCATCTTGCAAAGTATGCAGGGTAAGTTGGTGAAGCATGACATCGAACCTGTACCCGGTCTGAACAGAGTCAACACATTTGAACAAAGAACTTCCTGTTCAGTGCAAAAGCAGTTCCTGTTTTAACAGACCATGCAGGTCAGCATCGGCGATGACCGATAAGAAGAGGCGTGGGCAAGCGCACCCTTCTTGAAAACAGTGGTTAAGAAACGAAATCTCCATAAAAACGGACAGTAGCATAAGGAAGAGGGCCCACATAGGTTTTGCAGATTCGAAGCCACAGACCGCCAAGAAGAGTTAGCACATTTCAACAGAAGCTTGTGGAGCAAAAAGGGTGTACAAGCTCTTGAAGTGTTGGTTCCTTCTGCAGCTCTGTGCCATTCGGCGACATCAGTCCGGCCATCAAAAACACCTTGGCCAATGTGAGCCCTCGCACTTTGGACCTGTTTGGTAGCTGCAGTTTCAATACTATCATGGAAAGATTGGGTGAAAGAAATTGGCCAACTTCCTTGTACCGTAAGATGATGAACCAGGCTTGGTGACTGTCCGCCCTTGAAAGAAGGGCACTGTCACACTGTAGCCTGCCAGGAGGATCATGAGTAAGAGGTCTGAGGTAGTTGAGACAAGTCTTGACGCAGGACTGGGGTCAGCCATGGTCTCTTTGGTTCCTGAGCAACATGGCCTCAAAGTCATCTTCGTCACTGAAAACTAGGTTTTGTTGGGACTGCCTCTTCCGTTTCCGGCCCTCAAGGTCAGCAAAGGGCACCCAGCCATCTCGCACACAGGATTCCACAACACAAAGTAACAACGTGAGCACTTCCACCGCCCACGCTACCCAAACAGGCAGACAGGCCTTACGGAAAACGCTAGGTTGAACCATCTCCTGGAAAGCGCGGACTAACTCGTCAAGGCCCAGCAAAACAGAAGAGCATCTATTGAACCCATGCTCCCACAGACTTGGCTCGTGCCAATGATGGGGCATTTGGATCGCACTTGGCTCATCCAATCTCACACTCACATCTTCAAAAGTGGCCTCCAAAAGAAAATGGTCACTACCTGCAAATTCAAAACAATAATCCCAGTCACAACCTGCCGCTTTACAATGCAAAGAATTGCGAATAACCACAGAGCCGGAAAGATCAGGAGATCCATGAAAAAGATCACGAGTTCTACTTACACCAGGCCCGCGGTTACAGTGGTGAGTACCAGGAGGTACCAAAGATACAATGTTCCGCCTGCGTGGAAGAAAAAGGGGGCATGGCACGCCACCTGGTGGGTTCCACAAAAGCACAAACCACTTCTTAATCATGGATTCCCACCGTCTGTCACGAGAAGGCTTGGGGTCCGCTCACTTTCCCAATGCCGAAGGCTGCAGATTAGCATCACCCATCCAAAACAGAATTGGAATTTGTCCACTTGCCTGTGAGAAAATGGTTGGGGCACCCCTGTCAATACCATCCACTTCTTCATGCCAACGCGCTTCGTCATTGGCTGGCAAATGCCAGCCAAAAGAAGCAGCGGCCTGAACAAGGCTGAACTTTCAGCCAGAGCCTCCTGTTACTACCAATCCCGTCAACCTTAGAGAAGCAACTCGAAAAGTCATTCTGGAATGCAACTGCAACACTGTTGTAAGCAGCCTTGCCCACAGAAATAAGTCTGTATCCGCAGTCACTGGGCAGACGAAATCAATAGTTAACCTGACCCCTGCCAAACCAATAGCATGCAAGCCTGTGTTGGCAAACGCAGCTTGAATGGAAGTAGGATGGCGGAGCAAAACCTGCATCTTAACAGTGACCCCATGAGCATCCAAGCATCCAGTGGCGGAAGGAGAGCCAAACCCAAGTTTGAGGCAAAGAGGCGCAGAAGCTTCATCAGAGGTGGGAGAAGAAAGGAAGTCAGCTTGAGCAGTGATAAACCTCACAGAATCGCAAAGGGCACCTTTCAAGGTGTGAAATGCACGTGGCCCATTGTTGTCCAGATGTCTCACACGAGGGAAAGGGTCTCGCAGTTGCAAGGCATGTTTCAAGAGGATATCCCAGCTAGCTTTAACCAGACCAGCAAAAGCAATGTTTACAGGGCAGCAACCACATTGCTGACGGGTGAGGTGAAGAAAAGAAAGAAACTCGTCACGAAAAGATGACATGCAGCAAGGACTTGAGCCAGCACAGACACAAAACCTGCCGGTAGACAAAACCAGCAAGAGAAACCGGCAGGGAAACGAGATGAAACACAGAGATGAGGAGAAAAAAAGAAACAAAGAAGAGACGCGGAAGAGACAGGAAAAGGAAAAAAAGAGAGAAAAAAAAAGAGAAGAAAGAAAGGAAAAGAAAAAAGGAAAAAAATACAACGAAAACAACACAAAGAGAAAAAAGAGAAAGGGTGAGAGAGAGAGAGACAGAGAGAGAGAGAGAAAGAAAGAAAGAGAGAAGAAAAACAAGGAAAACAACACAGCAAGGACACCCACAAAAGGCAAGACCCGCAAAGAAACCAGAAAAGGAGCATTTTTAAAACCCTGCGCAACGGAAACAAGATAGTGACAACTGAATTTGCACGACACAGCCTACAACCATCCAAACCGAAAGTCATCCATCCAATTAGAAATTGCAAAAACCTGGGCAACTTGGACGTCAACGTCGCACGGATGGCATCCACAGTAGGAAGCTCAGCACCTACTTTAGCAAAAGCAGTGCAAGAAACAGAAATACGATCCATCAACTTGACCTATTAGTCCTCAAGTACAAAGACACGCTGCCGCCAAATTTTGGCTTCACCAGAGTACCAGTCACTTTACCCCTGGTCATATGAGCCTTTGTGACGTGAGGCGTGCTATACAGATTAACAGAGAGCAACAATGCAGCTGCATCAGGGACCTGTGAAATTTTGGTGCCTGGCTTCACAACTCTATGAAAATTCATCCGCCGCAATTGATGCTTTGGATCGCAAATACAACGTATCAACTGAAGGCAGAAGACTCTCTTTGTCACCAGGATCATCGCTGCGGATCTCTTCAGAGTGGCTCTCCTTCCTCCCATTGCACCTGCGCACTTCGCAGGGTATTCTCCTGTTTCTCAATTTCATCTGCTCAGATGGAAGCCTAGAAAGGGACCGGGATGATATCACAGGCTGCAGCATGAAAGAAAAGACCTTGCCATTTAGTCGAAGAGGTAACATGTTGGCAAACGCGCTCCAGTGAGCATAGCAAAGGAAAAACAATACAGGAGGAATGGAAAAGAAAGGGCGCGAAAAAATCAAGTAAACGCTTCCATCCCAAGAAACAGCTGCAGAAGTTCCATCTGATGCATGGATCACATCCACATCGTGTAGCTGATGCACAACTTTCTCACTGTCGTCTCCTTTGCCCGCAACACTTGTGACAACCTACTACCCGACAACAGGTTCGACAACAAAAACAAAACAAAAGCATGTGTCTGGAACATGTTGGCTTACGCTGCTCAAGTAGCCAAGCCAGAATTTTAAGACAATGAACTCCTTCCTGCTGAAGGAGGAAAGGATGAGGAAGAAGAAGGAAGAAGAAGAAGAAGAAGAAAAAGAAGCAGAAGAGGAAGGGACGTGGCCAGAAACACACGCACCCGGGCACAGGGACACCACCCGAGGAGTCTGTGGAGCGTATTGTAGGGCAATGCACCAGGTCGGGGGTTGAATAGGTAGACAAATACTTGGGCTAAAAAAGTAGACAAATAGATCAATAGATAAACAGATAACAGATGCATGGAGTAGACCGAGAGTGGTGTTGGGGATAAATTGGTGGACAAATATTGGGGCTAAAAAAGTAGACAAATAGATCAATAGACAGGCAGATAGATACACAGATAGATAGATGTGTAAGTAAGTAGATGAACAGGTAGATCGGTAGATAGATGGAGGGATAGATCGCTAGAAATGAGACACAGAGAGGTGGAGAGAGTGAGAGATAGACAGCTCGATGGATGGATGGGCAGATAGATTTTTGGATAGATAGACGGGAAGAGCTCAATAGATAGCTAGACAGATAAATGGATGGATAGATAGATGGAGAGTAGATAGATTGCTAGATAGCTAGATAGATAGCTAGGTAGATAGAGAGGGAGATAGAGAGATAGAGAGATAGAGAGATAGAGAGATAGATGGATGGATAGATAGATAGATAGATAGATGGATAGATAGATAGATGGATAGATGGATAGATAGATAGATAGATAGATAGATAGATAGACAGATAGATAGATAAACAGATAGATAAAGAGATAGAGCAACAGATAAATAAATAGATAGATAAACAGATAGATATATGCGAGCGATGTTGAGCTTATGCTAAGCCAAGAGCGGCGTGTTCCTTTTTAGCCGCTTTCCCGGCCCAAAAGGAACACGCCGTGTTTGGATCATGTCGGGACATCGTTGAGCATTTATGGAGCCTATGTTGGGCCTATGTTGATCCATGTTAGGCTCTTGGAGGCTTTGTTGGGGCCATGTTGATGTTAAGCCAAGAACGGCATGTTCCTTCTAAGAGCTCCAATTTTGAAGGCATTATGTGCTGGAAATTGGCTGCGGTATAGGGTATCGATTCCCCCTCGGTCTGGGTTTTCGTGGGTGAGCTATGTAGCCAGTCAGAGACATTGATAGAGCGAGATATTTTCCTTAAGAGACTAGAGCGACGTAGCTGACCAACAGAGTTTTAGGAATGGCGACCGCTGGAGTATGCGCAGTCGTGCTGCTTGCGGGTTTGCTGCAACTGAAGAACTCCAATTTTGCGGTGTGCTGCGCAGGAAGTTTAATGCTCTCAGTCGTGGTGTTTCCGGGAAGAACTCCAGTTTTGAAGGTGTAATGCGCAGGAAGTTTGCTGCAATAAGGTATCGGTTCCCCCTCAGTCCGGTTTCTAGCCAGTGAAACAAATAGATGGAGAAACATATATTGCTCGAGAGACGGAAGATACGAAAACCACAAACAGAATTTCAGAACGTTTGCCTCAAAACTTTCTGTGCAGTTAGGACTACGCTACAACTGGAGGAATTCAATGTTGAAGGCCTTACACGCACGCAATTTGTTGTGCTCAGGGGTTTTCATTATGAGAGCTGGTCATCGCTGCCCCTTCTCAGGTCTATGTATATGAAGCACAGGATGATAACGCGTATTATTTCCAAGTACTGTCTGTTTTTATTTTGTTTTGGTGTGTTTCTTTCATTTGGATCCAAAGCTAAACCGAAGGGAAAGGCGGGAACAGCGGTCACTTAACGAAACGCTGTACAGTGGAGGCCATGACGCATTACGTGGAGTTCACAGCGGACTGGGATGGCGTAGAGACGGTGACTGCGGAGACAGGCACGACGATCAAAGGCAGATGCTGGGATGGTTACTTCTGGTACCCACCGGCATGCCGAGATCCTTGGAGTCCACATTGGTCACAATCATCCACAACATATCCGACATGTCAGCATACAGCCTGCAGATATCATACATGTTGATAGTTGAGATTAATTGATGATGCACGTATACATTCAGAATTTTTGCGGGATGTTCATGCTGGGGATCTGTAGGTTGGGTTTCAAAAGATTCCGAGGATGATGCATCAAAGTGCGTGATCTTCTTCACCGGAGGTTGGAACATGGAAGAAACGATGCAGAAGGCAGCGGGTTGGAACATGCCTTTGTCTCCGGTTGTTGCAATCGATTGGGACCGCTTCACCAAGCTGCCGCTGCAACATCGCAGTACTTTCTACTGGTGGGTATCTTGCCGTTTATTTTGCCACATCTGCCACACACACACATGTCAATGTGAAAGACAAACCGAAGGTAGATCTGAGCTGATCGGAGCTTTGTCAAGTTGATTTTGTTTAGACTTCTATGGTTGATTCTAGATGTCTAGATGTAACCCTACATTCCTGCCCAATGATCTGAATGTGATGTGTCCAAAAAGGTTCCTACCGAGGTGCCTGATCCAACCTTCCTTTCCTTGAATCCCATGGAGATTACCTTCCCTCCGTTTGATCGAACAGCATTTGCGCGTGGAGATCAACGAAATTCCCTGTCAGCTTTATCTATAGATAAGTATGTCAGCAAGGACAGGTTGGGGCATGCCGTAGAATACTCAGTAGAATCTCACGGTAGAGAAATGAGGGAATCTAGGCTTCATCACCTTCCCTAACGCCGCGCTGTGAACAAACGCACGGACATGAAAGGGAATGGTCGGAAAGAGCGCAGTTCAGAGTGCCTCCTACCTACTTTGGTTGCAACATGTTCTAGTAAAGAGGTTCTGGAAGCCTAACTGGCTCCTTTCAGTCGCATCACGCTGCAAGGACCTGCAAGCCTTGGCTCCTTCTGCAGAACAACTGGTTCGAAATTTCCTCATTGACATGGAAGCTGTCAATGAGATGCTGCGAGATCAGCTTCAAACAGGCACCGGGATCGCAAAGGGGGCAACTGGGGCAACTTTTGCACAAGGGGTTTTGTTGTTTATTTATTGTTGCCTTCAAAATCTTTTGTTGAGAAAAGCGCTCAAGACACCCAAAACACCCCCAACCAATCTACCCCTGGAGGGGGCTCGCATTCTGATGTAGCTTGTCGATGGGTTCAAAGACATGCGGATATTTGGCAAACTTGGTTGCCTGACCCCACCAAGTGCTTTGCCGGCTTTGGCCTGTATCATCTAGCAACCAAGAGCTTCATGCAAGATCGGAGCAATACGAGTGGGTTGACCTGCCAAGCATGTCCGTCAGGCAGGGTGGAGGTTGTAGCCTTGACGTGCTTGTCAGCGTTGTTTAGTGCTTGCTCGCATGTGCTCTCAATGCATCCTGCCAGGTAGGTTCTCTTCTAAATTGATTGACGAGGATTTGACTTTTGTTTGTCGTCCTTGTCCATCGGGCAGCAAGCAAGCTTCGGGTGCTTCGTTGCAGTGTGACCCTTGCAATGCGGGGGAGTACCAGGATGTGAACGGCAGCACGTCCTGCAAGCGCTGTCGGCTTGGTCACTACCAAGATCAAGAAGGTGCTTTAACAAGATAAGTGCAGCAAAAAGTGACCTTTATCATTCTCAACATGCAAACATGTTCCAAAAGTATCCAAAAGTGGTAACTCTTCATTCAGGTTTCAAACATGCACTAAGTTCCCCATACGTTCCACACCATCACAGCTTTTGTGTTTTAAGTCAAGGTCTTGGGCGCGTCTCACCGAGGTTTCACCGGATGCATAAAGTGCCCCCTGGGCACTTCAACCTACAGTGTCGGTGCGGCATCGCTTCGTGATTGCGTATGCACAGAAGGCACCATAGACACGGAGACGTCGGCCAACATTTCTGGTGACAGTTCAGGCCAAGGTCAGGCTCACTGCGTGCCATGCAGTGAAGGTTTACATTGCCCCCTTGGATCAAACCTTACATCATTGAAGACAGGAGAGTCGATTGTGGGCGAAGAATTCGTTCCAAAGCTTCTGAAAGGATATTTCAGCACGGAAGAAAAGCCCATTGAAGTTTTCAAATGCCAGAGCTCAGAGCATTGCCTTGGCGGCATGCCTGGACAGTGTGCCGGTGAACGTGAAGTGACTTCGATTCCCTGTGCAGATTGTCCTCGGGGGACATCGTGGAGTGGTGATGAGTGTGTTGTTTGCTCTGGTGGTGTCGGTGTCATGTGGTGCCTTTGGCCGATGCCACGTAAGTTTTCGAATTCCCTTTTTTCTGATGGCAGAATGGATTGCGAAATTGATTTTCTGATACATAGGCGATTGCTGTCATAAACCTTCAGACCGTCGAGCCACTCAGGTCTTTTGCTTGCTGCTTGTTCTTTCTTGGTCTGACCATTGCCTTCTATGTGATGAGCCCAAAGATAGCCGCCACAGCAACACCAGTGGAAGCGATGGGGATGATTGTTGGCATCACTGGATGCTTATGTCAATCCATTGCAATTGTAGGGTTGACCACGGTCACGTGGCCAGAGGCGTTCAAAGCTATTGCTGGTCCGTCTCAGGTGCTCTTGCTTGACCTCGAGGGTTTTGCCATCACATGCTTCATCAGTGTACCTACATCACTGCGCTACATTGGGACCACTTTGCTTTTCCCTGCCGGGGTTCTTTGGTTACTCCTTTGCTTCCTCATGACTTCATGGTTGCCATGGCTTCGCAAGTTATGCAAGATCAAACCGAAGCAATCATGGGTCAGGACAATGAACGTCATTGGGCATTTTTTGCAAGAGGGCTTTGGTACCATGAGCGCGTTGGCGTTGAAGCCTCTGATGTGCTATGAGCATCCGAATGGGGAACAAAGCCTGCTGAAACATGCAGGGGTCTTTTGCAATAGCGGGGAGCATTCGGCGATGATGGTTACCGGCCTGGTGTTGCTCATTTCCTTTGTATTGGGCTTCTTAGGGGTGTGCACCTGGGCAGTATGGAACATTCCCAAGTGGAGTATCAGCAAGACTCAAAGAGTTGCTGGGTTTTCATTCTTGGTCAATCGCTTCACGATGTACCGCTGGTGGTATGGGGTGCCAATTTTGGCTCGTGGGACATTGCTGTCATCGTGCGTAGTTATTGCAACAGATTTCCCTCCAGCCCAAGCAGCAATGGTAACGCTTGTCATTTCATCATTCTTGTTGTCGCACATGCGATTGCTGCCTTGGAAAACTCCGGTGGTGAATTTGCTAGAGGGCTGGGTCCTATCGATGCTGCTGTTTCAAGTTGCTATCACGCCAACATTCAAGGGAGGAAAGCCTTCCGATATTGAGAACTTCAATGAAAGAGTCTCACTCATCTTGCTGTCTTCAATCGCAATTTCGCTGGCCCTTATTGCCTTAGCTGTGGCGCTGACAATTCTTTCTGAATTGACAGCGAGAAAATGTGCAAATGGTGCATTCACCGGCGATTGGGTGGTCCTGAACTTGGGTCGACGGCCAGATAGTCAAGTGCTCCTGGAGAAGATCAAGCAGGCGGCGTCACCGGAAACCGGGGTCGCAATGGGCCCCATTGAATTTCATTTAATAGATTTAATAGTTTCATGGTTTTCATTTAATTTCCCAATTTCTTCCAACTGTTCCAGACACTTCCTTTTCTTTGTTTACCATTTTGCACTAGACACTTTGCATCACTTTGTCAGGTGGCCCAAGAACTTCTTGCAGTCGAACCCGAAATTGCTCACAAAGGATTTCTTTCGCTGCGCCTAGACGTGAATTTAGATCTTGCTTTTGCTCCTTTGCGAGTGTTGCCGGATGTTGCCGGCTATACCAAGGCATCCAGGGGACGTTGCGCGCATCTCTGATTCCATCGACATGATCTCTACAGACCTGCTTGGGACGTACCATACGAATGCCATTTCAATGAACAGGGTCATCACGTTTTCGACGGCCCATCAAAGGGTGCGAGCCTCCTTGACGCCGGGTGAAGCAGCTGGGCAAAAGAATGTCACTGTTGGTTGTTTTGCACGCTTTTGCCCCCGACAACTTGCATCACCATCCCTTAGTAACTTAGTGTGTTTTTTTCTGTTTCGGATGGTTTGGGTAGCAACGTACCAAGTGGGGCAGTGGGGCGCATCAAAACCCATTCAGACAAGTACAAAGCTCAGAGCGGAAGGCAGTTTTCACAGGACGGTTCCCTCATGAGAGTCATAGCGCAGGTTGCTGAGGGATTTGACGAAGTTTCCGACCAATCTTCCAGCGAAGTGGCCAGCGAAGCGGCTAGCGAAGTGGCCAACGAAGTGGCCAACGAAGTGGCTTCAAAACTCTTCAAGAGCCACCCAGCCAAAGGCAAAGGCGATTCTCTGTGAAAGGCATGTTGAGCAGTTGTACTACCGGGAACCCGGTAGGTAGAGGAAAGTAGAGAGGCGTAGAAAGACGCGGAGAACGGGCAAGGGCTTTGGGCTCATGCCCGGGTTGACAACCCACAGGCCCCACAGTGCAGGACCTGCACGGCCTATCAGAAAGATACTTTTTAACATTTGCCTGACTTCAGTTGCAGGAAGGATTCCCAACGGGATTTGCCATATTTTGCAGCACCTGTCAAGCAGGAAGTTGTTTTCTAGGTCCCACTGCAAGGATGCTGGTTGCAGGTTCTTGCAGATTTTCTTCGGGATGCCCTTGGTCAAAAAATGCGGCGAAGGAATTCACAGCGGTCAGATTTCATGTATATTTTCTGGATCTCCATTGCCATTATAGTTCAGGCATATCATTTGCAAATGTGCTGAGACCGTTGCAGTTGGTGTCGCAGCCAAGGACTCTTATTTGGCGCTGCTTGGCCTTGACTTCAAGATGCTTCAAGAGTCACAGTATGATTGTGTATGATTGAACGATGCAATCATTGTATGCTTGTGGAAGTTGCTTAGAAGGTGGCACAATGGGTGATAGAAGGTGATAGACGGCTGGTGCATTGGTAATCTTTGTTGGTGCACCTTGTTTTTTCCATCTAATAGTGCAACTATGAAACTAACATAAACTAACTATGTGGTCTTTGGATTCCGCTCCGCGCATGGTTGGCCGCATGGCTTCGAAAGTCTGGCCGAAAGGTAATACTGGAAAGCTGTGGGTGCCAAGAGACAACACCTTTGAGCTGCTCGGAAGAAATTGCAAGTGGAAAATAGAACCCTGCAACACCACCGGAAAATGCCCAGGCAAGCCCATTCCATCCCTTGACAGTTTGGTCTCTCTGTATTGTATACATTGAAGAATGTCGTAAAATGGTATCATATGGTATCATTGTCTGTAGGCTTGGCCTGAGAAGGGGAGCAACTTCAAAGAACTAAATGATTACCAATTGTTTGTTTCATCCATTTTTGTTTATTGCGCTGATTCGCCCACAGTGGCGGTCTATACTTGTGCCCGTTTCGGGCTTCAACAGTTCCAGGCATTTTTTCCCTTCCCCCGCAGTCTGCATGAAAGCACATTTGCCATGATCCTGCCCGTGCTTTCGCTACTTTCAGGTTTGTTGAAGAAAGAGTTGTGAACCAAATCACGGACGAAGAATTGGAGCTCATTTTGAGCCTCGTCCAAATTCGGGTTCTGCGCCACTGCACCCGATGCATCCGATGCTGGGGCAAAACATGGCTAAGGCGGCTTGAAAGTCACGCCACGGTCTTGCAAAAATTCAAGGGTTTCCGACAAAAAGATAAAAAAGGGCTGCTTCCTGTGCCAAGCAAACGAGAGCTAACGAGTATGTTTGAGAGGTGCGTGGTCTCAGGTATGGTTCCGCGTGCGCAAACAAGCAGCCTCTCGGCATCAACAGCTAGCGCTGGGCATTAAAAGTATTCTGCCGTCTGGACAAAGGTATCAAGATTATCAAGATCTCTCAAGCCTAAAGATTTAGGAAACATGCTCACCGCATGCAGCAAAAAGTGTTGAACCTTCAAGTTTTTTGTTGGCAGTGCAGCTTGGCTTACCATGAGCTCGAGCCCAATTTCTTTTTTCAACTGCTGATTTCCGGTTTGTCTCTTGACGGTATTACACTCCCTGCCAGGGCATAGGGACGTAGCGGCATGAAACAACATCGTCATTGATCAGGTTGTCGGCGTTTGCTTTGGAAACCAAGGATTCCGAGGCTCAAAGTGCTTTGCGAAGAGCGCAAGGAACTGGCGTCAAAAAGGATTGGCGACAGCCGCGCAGGTTCTATGCATGTTGATGCCCCTTGTATTTGGCCACAACTTTCGCCCAAGGTGACAACAGCCTCCAGGAGCGAGCTGGGTGGAACGAGGCTCCGCCACCTTGCAGACTCTGCTTGAAGAATGCCCACAATTCCAAAGGAATCCAGAATGTTTTGTTGTTTTGCCTGGTTGTCGATAAGGAGTTGTTGATAAGAAGTTGTTGCTGCGAGGAAATACGACGGCGGAACAGATGATCGAGTGCAGACTGCTGCAGCATTTGTGACGCTCCTTCGTGAGCTTGGTCAGGAGTCTGCAGAGAGCTGCATCTGCTGGCTGATGGCCGTTTGATGCACGGTTCATCAGATATTTTTGGATGTGATGCAGGCTTACATGGGTCTTCAATCGTTCCTTTCGACAGTTTTCATGACGTGAAAAATACCCCTGTCCGCTTGCTATTAGAACTAATGAGGGCACATTTCAACCCATATTCCGTACACCTACAGATTCAGGCCTCGTTAGCCATGCCAACATTCAATTTGATATTGCCTAAATGGCCATGCTCACATACGCAACAAAACAAAAGCATGAAAAAAAAACAGTCCTTGAGAGTACAGCATGGCATGGTGCAGCAAGCTTGTCAAAGCAAAAACGATCAACTGCATGCAACCTTTGTGTGAACTTGGAGTGGGACAGGTGCTATTTCTATCCCCATAGACGATACTGAAACATTTGAAACGCCTGAACACCAGGATGAGAAGGAAGTCGCCGCTTTACGCTCTGGGCTGGCACACTATATGTCCTGCTTCGAGGCTGGCACAAGTTGCCGTTTGGGAATGCAGATGTCGCCCTGCTTTGCCGTTTGCAGATGTTAACATCGCACAACCAGCAATTTTGTCACAAGGTAGGAAGAGCCCTACCATTTACCTTACTCTGTGCCTTGACCCTCTGTAAACCCAGGACGTTTTCGGCGGTGGTCTGCACCCCTCAATTGACTTGCTCATGTTACCTCGATTTCCGTACCGTACCGTACTATACCGTACCGTATGTCAGTGAAAGATGATGTGATTCAAACCTAGGCAGCTGAAAAGTGTGCAGCTGTGCTTTTGCGAACGCGTGTCTTTCAAAGTGAAAATCCCTTACTACTACATTGC
>CAMXCT020001228.1:114208-136708 GCA_947184155.2 Cladocopium goreaui
TGAAGCGGTCCTGAAAGATCTGATTGCGACAGGTATCAAATCCATCACTTTTGTGAACTTCACACTATCAGTCACTATCAATTTGGGTCCGACGAACCCAGGTCCAGATTGGCTGGCGGGTTTACATGATTGACGGAGACATCATGGACAGTCCCACCCAGGTGGAATGGAGAGCTCGGGAGATCTCGGGAGTTCTAGGAAGGTTTTTTCGGAGGTCTCGGGAGGTCTCGGCTTTGGCGTCAGGTCTGGCAACGACTCCAGGATGCTCAGTGGCAGTGGAGGACAACTGCTCCATGATTTCGCAGATTCCAACGCAGCTGGAGATGCTCGATGTGTCACACTGTTACATGTTGTTACACGTTCTGCCCCTTGAAACCGTTGAAACGGACACATCGGACTACTGTCAACTTTGCAGAGGACCGTCACTGTCGTCTTTTTCACCGACTACAGGTGCACACCTGTGATAAGATGTGATTCAGTGATAGATGCACATGTGTACAGGTGACCATACTGCAGTGCATTTTGCACACAGGCACAGATATGACAGATCTGTGTAATTCTGTGTATACAATTGATGTTCATGGGTGTTCCAAGGAATGAACAAGCGGATGCAAAAACCATCAAGGGCTTTTTCATTTATTTGTCAAGCGCTTGTTGATTTGGTTCATTCAATGTCCATTTGTTTGTTTTTACTTCATCCATACATCCCCATGTATGCAAGTACGTAAATGCATGTAATTGCTTTGCACGTATTGCTCTACGTTACCTTGCCTACCGTGACAGGAGCAGCTTGTAGATAGCTTCGCACAGTATATATGTATATGTATGGGATCAGGGAATATTCGGGCCCTTTGGAAGTAGCATCAAACCATGACAGTAGGTATTTCTATTTTATACCTGCGACAACATCCTCATATTCAGGTTTGACTTACAAAGCTCATCTAGGATCCAGCTTGTACGGCGTGGGTTGGAACACTTCATTCTTTGCTTAGACAACAAGGCCACCTGCATTTAGTAATGACTTTTGTCGAAATAGCAGGTGGCACACATGTGACTGGAATAAGAAGTGGAGTTTCATGGAGTTTCCAAAGGCAAGTCAAACAAATGTATGTAGAACATGTAGAAATGAAACGTTTCATTACGTGGACATTGCATCCCCATGTTATTGATGTGCAAGCATGAAGACTTGTCATGGATAGGTGAGATGGGACCTTCGCATGGTTTTGTGGCATTGGATTTGATGTTTATGGTTTGCCAGGCGATGTAAGCAAAGAGTCGTCTTATAAGCTTGGTTTCTATCAAAGTGTATCTATATATATATGTGTGTGTGTGCATTTATATATATATATACATACATATATATATATATGTATATATATACGTATATATTGAGTTTGAGTTTGATTTGTTGGATTTTGCTTGCATGGGTTGATTGACAAATTTGTTCAGTTTACTGACCTTGGTTTTAGATGCAAATATTTGAGATAATGTGAAACTGTGAAACTGACATTTGTTAGACCATCTTGTTACCTGGATGAGGGAACTGTGGAACTGAATCGAGTATGATGCAAAACATTATAAAAACACTTCCAGGGGGCATGGTTTCCAATATTTTACATATATTTTACAATATTTTACATATATACGTGTACGGTCGTGTACATATGTTGTTTTTCTTATGTGTTTGCACATAAATGTATATCAGCCATAGTGCAGACATACTGTGCTGAGTAATTCTGCTACATTGAATAGCAATACCTCATTATAACAAAAATAACAAATGGAGCTTTAATTGAGATACGCACATTTTGGTATCTGTAAGTACGAAGAAATCAGCTCCATTATATCGTGGTGGATACACACGTACTGGTAGGTTCTTCAAGGGATCTCGTTACTCGATGATCGTATCAGGGACCCCCTCTTTCCATAGTGCTGGCCCCGTTGCTATTCTAAGGTCCGTATAGTTTTTGAAGATGAACAGTACTTTCTGAGAACGTATCCACTGCTTTTGATGCTTCAAAATGATAAGGTCCGCAGTCCTTGTAGACAAACAGTACTTACAGAGAGCATGTCCACCATTTTTGTGCTACAAGCTGCTAAGGTCATTAGTTGTTGAAGAAGACAAGTCCTTACTGACAGCGTATCTCCGCTGTTTGGAGCGAGGTTTAATCTAGAGATATCGATAGCAACAGATATCGAGACAAAGTCGAGAACCAGCGGACTCGACACAGGGCCATCCGCATGGAGGAAAAGATCAAGGAAGAAGAAGAGGAACGCCGCGAGGTGCCGCACCAGATTCCAGTCCGAAACGTGGACAGAAAAGGACTAAAAAATGGCCCATGAAAATTTCAACCGTTTTTTGAACTACATTGACCTTTGCTTTGACGTGTTGACGTGTACATGTGTGTGTGATGCATTTATGATGCGTGACATTGTGGGACATTTTGTCAAACAGCTTTTGTCAGATTTAGTCAGGTGGAGCGGCTTGCGAAGTTGCCCTTCACCAGCACCTCCGATGAAAAGCACTTGGAGCAGCTAAAACAGGAACGGGACGAGCTGCCTTGATCCGCAGCTTTGATTTCTCCCAAAGATGCAGTTATACGCAGACCTTAAAGTAAACCTTCTTATAATTTGCGTACTTGTAATTTGTACATCAATTCTGAGTTACCTTAGAGTCCTAAAATGATTTCTATGGAGCCCCTTGTGCCTCAGGAGTTTGTCTTCCAAGCGTATATCGAACGTGTCGAGGTGAGAATGCTGATTTGCAGCTTCAATGGTACCGCAGTGCTCTCCGCACACGAAATCTGAGAAGTGCTGGAATAGCTGAGTGGTTTCTGTTGACTTGGATTTAGCTGCCACGTTTGTGCCACGTTTGCGCCACGTTTGTGCCACGTTTGTGCCACGTTGCTACGTGTGTTGCTTTTCTGCCCCAGGATCGTGCGATTACTTTGCAGCAGCTGCTCCGCGTCGTCGACTTCAGCAAGGAAATGGGACCACTGAAAAAATGCTGGTGTCCATATAGAAGCCATGCAGAAGCCATGCAGAACCTCAGGGACAGAGATGAACAGAGCCCGTTGAACGCAAAAGATTTGAAAGATATTGGAAGATCCTTTAGAGATTCAGTAGCGCTGTTCAACTTTGAAGAGAAAGACAGGCAAGTTGTGTTTATGCAGTGAACAAGGGGAATTGGCACATGCCAACAAGAATGCAAGTGCTCCGCAGGTACTACTCATAGGCCAGCAGCATGCTGATAGGCATGACCATGAATAGGTTCAATCAAACAAGCCACAGGATGTGCAAACCCCCCTCCTCAGTTCCCTCATTTGGACGCACTTTTGGTGAGATATGAAATGATCTGACTGCACAACAACATGGCAATTTCCTTCCTCAGTCATGGTCTGTATCGGGAGTCATGAAGTGCAGCATGACACCAGCGACACAAAGTCGCTTGTATATACCTCCTGTAGCTTTTCTCCAAAGGACGAAGATAATTTTGGGGTTTTCCCAGTGACAGTGAATTTGCCGAACATGTAGTGTACAGGCCTTCCACAGCTGCAGTTTTGGTTCAATCTGCTAGACTCTCTGGCACGGAGAAGCTCAACTATGTCTGCCGAGTGGGAGGTCGTTGGTGCAGCTGCACAGATGAAGGCTGTACCTTGACATGGTGAAGTCTTGAGGAGTCGCATTTTGGGCCACAAAGGATGTACTGAGGTCCGTTGACCAGTGGTTCATTTTGGTCCATTTGGCTCAGCAGAACTTACTTGGTGTGTCTCTTGTAGGCGGGAACTTTGACCGATCCGATGTCAGAACTTTCGGACTGGAAACTATCATAAACTCAGGTCATGGACTTTCTGGACAACAAAGGCCTCGGTAAGTATGCTGAAAAGATCATTGAAGTCACAGATGCTGCTCGGCACGGGGAATAACAGCGCTTATCCCCCAGTGAACCCCCTTCCTAGTTTCTTGCGCAGGGATGTATTGATCAGGACTGAACCATTTGAACAGAAGGATAGTTTTCCCGGTATCCTGTTCTAGCTGGACGACTAGATTCACCTTTTCAAGTCGTTTGACTCGCAAAACCTCGCTTCCACATTCTTCCAAACTTCTTCAAGGAAGTGCTTTAGCTAGCTCTTTGTGTTACGTTGCTTGTTCAAGTTGTTCAAGGCTCCTCCCCTGATTTGTCTTTGTTTCGGTTTGTTTCCAAAAGTTTCTGTTTTACTGTTGACGGCAAGGTTGCATCCCTGGATGACTTCAAGATGATTGACGCGCAGATGGCCGAAGAAATCATTCAGACATTGCAATTGCTGCTCGGTGCCAAGCAGCCCCAAGATGAAACGAAACCGCCACTTCACGGACAAGACTCACATGTTCCAACAGCCCTAACATGTTCTCACATGTTTTCGACGGTAAAGTTTGTGTGTTTCTTTGTGTTTCTTTGTGTTGCTTTGTGTTGCCTTGAGAACGAGCCAGTGTTGGCAGGAAGCTGGTGTCGGCCCAGAAGCTGCGACAAGCCGTGGCAGAGGCCCATGGTGCCCGTGGTGCCTATGGTGCCAGCGAGGCGTTGGCCTGGTATCATCATGCAGTTTTGCTGGTGCAACAGTAACGCACGTAAGCGTTGCCCGGTTCCCCTATTTTGTAAGTGACAACAATTTTTGACGTGAAAACTCTTCGGACTTTGTGCTCTTGGGAGGGGATAGAGAAGGGAGAGGCTCAGACAATTTGGAGCAATCTTAGCTTGCGCCTGTCAACGCTATCTCAGGCAGATTCCTGGTGTGCAATCTCTGAGGCGTGCCGGGTAACGAATGGCGGGAGTGGGGAGCGGAGGCTCTGAGGGACCAAGATCATGAAACGGGAACACATAACAAAATCCACTGGGATAGTGTGGGACACAGAGCAAGTTGTTGCACTTTTTGCACTTTTCAGAGACTGCCGATCCATGTTGATCCATACTTCACGGACATTCACAGACTCTCGGCACGTTCGACACTTTCGGCACTGAGGCGCCACCCGCGCCGTCCGCACCGGCCGCGTCCACCGAAGCGGCGACCTGCGCTGCCGAGGCGCCCGAGGCACCCGAGGCCGAGTCGCTGGAGTCGCTGCAGGAAGTCATTGCAATTTGCATCGACCGATCAGGACTGGACCCGACACTGCAACACCATGCAACACCTAAATCATCTGACCATGACATGCCATGACCACGTCCAAGTTTGTCGTGTTTGTCGTGTTTGTTATGTTTGTCATTGTTTTGTCTGCATGCCTGAGAGTTCATGATTTGACATGCTTTGACTGTGTGTATTTTTGCCAGCGTTTTGTGCATGCTTGGTTTGAATTCAAAGAGATTGTTGGCAAACATGAGTCTGAAAACCTCTTGTGAGAATCAGCCACAACATAAGCAGTGAAGTGACCGTGTCAATTGCACTGAGTACATGTGCGTCAGGTTATTGGACTCTGAGGTATGTGACGTACAGTCGCATAACTTCCTACTTTAATGATGGGTTGACAGTTCGTTTTTTCAAATTTCAGTACGCGCAAGGATCCATGGGAACACCCTTCGCAGAGGTCACATTGAACGTTGTGAAAGGCAGCTGAAGGTTTTCTGTCAGCTTGCAGTGAACACAGTTCGAGTGTCGCATGTCCTTGTTTGACAATGTCTTGGGCAGTAACTTTGCAAGAAATAATTTAGCCCAACTTTATCAAAGGAGGCCTGACTGTGGATCTCATTATGATCTCATTTCGGGCGCATCATGACCATTAAAGGAGGAAATCCAAACAAAACATATCAAAATGATATTTGAAGATAAGCATCACAGATACATACAGACGCTAACATATGCTACTGGGTTATGCTGATTATGCTGCATGTTATCATCGTTATCACTAGTTATCACCTTTATCTCACAGACCTCACAGATTGCATTTGCTTTTGGGATCACCACACCACAGCATTGGAGGTGAGACGAAGGATTCAGTAGCGCAGCGCACTCGAATGGAAGCTGTCAAGGCTGTGGCCACGGGAGGTTGGGGAGAGAAAAATGCAGTCGAATGAGTGGAGTCGAATTTCAGTCGAATCAAAGGTGATCGAGGTCTGAGCTCGAGCTGCTCGTAGAGCTGCAGTTTGCTGCAGTTTCAATGTTGCCATATCTTGCCATATCTTGCCATATCTTGCCACATGCCATTCCCCTTGAGGCCATGTTCTATGCCTTCAGCACCTTGGCTGTGAAAATGTTGGCAAAGTTTCTGAAGCACAGTGGCACATTGTCAGTTTCTGTGGGCGATGTGGCAATGTCATGATGAGAAGGAAAGGAAGCAACAAAAGATGCTCTTAGGACACTTCAGGATGTTGAAGCCATTGGTTTGATTGAGAAGAAGTGTACCCTTGGCCCTCAGGAGATCGTGTGGAGAGCATTGGGAATGATAAGTGCCTTAGCAGTCTTAGCAGTCTTGGCAGTCTTAGCTGCTCTCTGAAAACAACCCATGCTAGCAACTGATCAGTTACTGCCATTTCATTCTTTCGTATCAAAATTTGACATCCCATGACCTCATGCCGGCTTGGTGAACAAGCAACTTTGACAGTGCTACAAAGGTATCACCTCGGCTTGCTTCAATTCGATGACAAGGTGGAATGCCTATTGGATCCTCGGAAAAACGTAACGTCAAGGATCATAAATTCCATAGATTCATGACCTTGACGATAATGACGATACATCTAACTCATCTACAATGGAATTCATGACGTGTCTGAGCCATTCTGAGCCGTAGTTTCCTGCTGTTTCGCTCTGAGGACACCACCCCCTGCTTGGACCGTTTTGAAGCCGTGGTGGATGACATGAAGAAACGCGGTCAAACGGCCATCTACTCGTCCATCGTGGAGGCTACAAAGATGTTGCAGTGACTTGACATTGACATCGCTTCGATCCCTGGATCAATCCCAAGTGGATCTAGCCGAATTGCCCAGAAATTCCATGGAAAGAAAAGAGAGTCAAGGTCTCGTCAGCGTGAGCAAAACAGAAGCCACGGCTGGGAGATGTTTGAATATGTTTGAATTTAACCGACACCAGAAAAGCACCTAAAGTTGCTGGAAGTGAGCCGTAGAGAGATTGAAATCAATCATGCTTCAGAACTAATCATAACAAATCGTGCCAGCATTGAGCACGAGAGGAAACGGTTTCAGAAGATCCGTATGGATCGTGTAAAGCCAATATGGCCCAAATGCAACTCGTCGTCGCTGAGGAAATATTTCACACCTGACTCAAAGGTGGACTTGCGGGTCTTGGTCCTGACAGACGGTGTCTTGGCGAAAAAATTGGTCTCGGCAAAGCGGTGTTCTCTTCACTCAGGTATCTCAGGCTATCAGGTTGGATTTGTGGCAGTTGCGCTCCCTTCACCATATGGACTCCTTCTCTCCCCTCTCGGCGCCATTTTTCAAGGTCAAAACAACTCGGGCGTTTCACCTGAAGCGGCCTGCGAAGCAGCAAACGCGATTGGAGCTGTAGTGGATGCTCCCTGGCAGGGGGCAGATTTGAATGTGACTTTCTGATATGATATCTATATAATATCACCATGTGTGTGTGTGATGACTATATGTATATGATATATTGTAAATCTATATGGTATGCTACTTGACTTGTTCTTTTCATATTTCTTCTCCAACGTCCAATGTCTTGCCAACGTCTTTCGGTCTCAATCTGAAACACATTGAAAACGCATGAGTCACCACGGTGACCACAGTGTGTCGAGGCTATCCTGGTGGGGCACAGCCCAGACGCGGATCTGCGGCGCATCGTCACAGCCACAGAGGGCCAGTGCTTTTCCATCTCTCACCTTGGAGAAGGCCACTTCGATGCGATTGACTGTGTGTGTTTTGGAACTGGCATGGGAATGTGGTGCAAAGCATGGCGATGCGACGCATTGTACCGTATATCAATGTATATCAGTGTATGCACTGTGACGGATTTAACGTGCCAGTTATTGAGTCTTGTGTGGTACCTTTCAAGTATCTAGTATCTCATACATTTTGGAAACGTTGGGAAGCGACTTGAAGTGACACTTGCAGCTTTGCCCAAACTTTTGCCCCTTTGCAACCGTGTTGCCGTGAGGTTTCGAGCTCTTGGAATCTGAAGCAGTAGTTTCTTTGAAGGCTCGCCGCGGAGGAGCTGAGAAGCCACCCTTCGTACCACGCCAGGCACGAGATTCTGATATACGATTCTGTTGCTAAAAGATGATAAAGATGCCAAGAGATTCAGATGAAGTTATTTGGATAAAGGCTTAGTCTACACAAAAGATTCATCACTGACTCACAGTGACAATGTCGATTTTTGGTCGGAAATGCCTTGTGCATTTTGCCACTTACAGAGCCACACCAGGTGGACTTCCGGGCCATTGCGCAGCGCGAAATCATCCAAGGCTCCAACGTGCCGCGTGTCAACGATTCCACCAAGGACGCGAATGCCGCGAAGGGCTCGAAGGGCGCGAAGGGCGCGAAATGTGTTTGTTTCCAACGCATGTTCTGTTAAGTTTTTAGGTTTGGGCTATGTGGCACATGCATATGACACAGAACCAATTTCCATTTCACCTTAGACATCGACATCAGGATAGACGGATAGACAGAGATGAAGTGCCATGAAGGATCGGGAAAGACCAGGATGTATGTGATGTGTTCGCGACATGTTCGCGACGTGTGACACCAGGAACGTTACGCAGGTGCAAAGGTGCTGTCCTTGGCATCGGTGGAGAGCTGCAACAAGGCTTGGAGATGCAGAGTTGTCCAACATATCTGAAAGATCGTCTTGCGTGTACGTCGTATGTCCCACATGTGTCTTATGTGTGTGAGTGTGGGTGTGTGTGTGTGTCGTAGGGATCTAGCTGCTGAATTTGATTTGGAATTACCTTTTGACACTTGACCAGCTGGCATTGCCAACTTCTGCAAAGAAATAGCACGCCGCTCAGTTTCTATTCTTAAGAGCTCTTATGGTTCATGTTTCCAGGTTACTCAAAGGTATTTGTTTGATTTCGATGGATGAGCCGCAGTCCCATCCATGGCATGGCAGAGGCTACTCCATTGGGGCCTGGTGCTGTGAAGCGAGTCTTGTCGGAGTTGAAACAACTTGGTGAGTCTTCCGCCCGTGGCATCCATATCTTTCCTTCGGTTGCTTGACCAAATTTGACCACGCCATGCGCGGCATCAAGTCAAAAACTTCTTCGAGTTGATCGAACCGGTCTGGTCACAATGTCCCAAAGATTTCTCAAGAACTCAAAAACGTGCAAAGGGGGGCTGTGCGAGTTGTGCTGCTTGAGAGTTGACAGGAAGACATCAGCTTTTGGCGCGTGCTGTTGGAAGGGCATCCTGACAGCCCTTTCGTGGGCGGCATTTTCGCCGTGGACATTGTGTTGCCGAGACTTGGCGACCCACTGGTGAGCGGCCGGTGTTTTCTGATGCTCTTCACGTGCTCTTCACGTGCTCTTCACGTGCTCTTCACATGCTCTTCATGTTGGTTTCTCACGTCGGTTCCTCATGTTCCTCTTGGACGTTTCATGCTTTGGTGTATTTTGGCACCATGTTTGCTTGAAGATGTGTAGGTTTTAGTTTGAGGTTGAAGCCAATTCCAACACGAAGTTTCGCAATCACCAGCCGCTGCTAGGAACGACTATCCTTTTAAGCCTCCCAAGATCAACTTCCACACCCCGATCTATCACTGCAACGTGAACACGAATGGCGCCATTTGCGCCTTGGACAAAGCTCGAGGTTTCGCATTGATTTTTGATGTTGATTGCCTAGTGCATGACCATCTTTGAATTTCACTTTCTTTTTGCATAGGGGCGTTACCTTCCGCTTGCGCTTGTGGGAATTCTACCACATTTCGACAGTGTTTGGATGGTACTTGTGCATGTGCGCAGTTGGAAAAAGATGAGCAAAGTGGTAAAACAAGTCTTTTGAAAGCACTTTGAGGTCTGGATATCCTGAAAGATTCATGGAGTCCTTCGCTGAGCGTCTTCAAATGTTTGGAGTCCATCCGGGCTTTGATGGCGGATCCCAACCCAGACGATGCGATGAGACAATGGATTGCCGCACCTTGGCTCAAAACAAGTCACCAATGTATATGACAAATTTGACCAGAGCAGCTTGATTCGATTACCCTCAGTGATTTCGATGTCATTCAGTCAGCGATTTCTCGATTTCTCACACAGTGAAGTCACTGTGACTGAGTGGGTCCAGGAACTCACCTTGGCGCATAAGCCGCTCGGAATCCGTTTCGCAAGTCGTGCAAGTTGTTCGAGCAGAAGCACTGTACGGCCAACGATGCCATCAAATGAATTTTCATGGATGCGTGTTTCATGGATTTGGGTTTTCTGCAATTGATATGTCTTGTTTGGGCACGATTTGAACGAGGCAGAGCAATGGAGCGGACACCCGATACTTTGACCAGGCTCGAGAAAACACAGCGAAGGACGCCAGTCTGGACATCGATGCTCGGCATATTTCGGATAGGGAAAATGGCCTGATGGACCAATTCGGAATCCCCATCAAAAAAGCCCATCAGAAAATAGTGCTTCTGAGGCTGATCGACAAAAAAGAAACGACTGGTTTTCTTTTCCGGCGAAAAAATCAATGTCCAAACTCTCCGTGTTTTGCCACAGCGCCGCAGCTCAGGAAGGTTGGAAGGCCAAGTGGGGAATCCAATGAGCAGTTGCCGGAATGAGATCTTGCAGCGACTGCAACAATTCGACAGATGAGTGCGTGCAACTCTGATTTACTTGAAAATCATCACTGAAAAATGTTTAAAGCCATGGCAAATCCGCCCTTTGGCACTTGCAGCAGCCAAACCAATCTGTACAGATGTGGAAATGCCAACCTGACAAAAGGGGTGACAGAGTGGCATATGGATTCCTTGCTGTTGATGAAGTTAGCATGGAATGCAGACATAGATTGCTGTCAAGAGTTGGTGTTGAATGATACGCACCCAAAAACAGACAATGACTGGGGGCAAGGTGCTCCTTCGCAAGGGTCGAAACACTTTCATAGAGAATTCGAAATGCAGCATCAACTGAGCATCAACTGACTGTTCTCAAGGAGCATCAACAAGTTCTGACGTTTTGCTCAGTTTCTCCATCCAGGAGCATTGTCACCGGTGGCGAGACACTCGACCTGTCTTTATGTCAAAGAGTGCTGGCTGAAGACTCAGCTCAAGGGCACCAAGGTGCACAGCGCTTTTCTTCAAGGCGTCCACAGCTGGCACAGGAGTAACTGGCGTACACCATATATATTGGCCACCTGCAAGACAAGCAGAGAGGTGATAGCAGATCCGAGCACTGGGGGAGGTCGTGTCAGCTGGGGACAGCTGGGGACAGCTGGAGAGCTGGGGACAGCTGACATAGAGAACGCATGAAAGAAGGGGCACTTGGACAGTTCCAAAAGCTGTCACTTCTGGACATCTGAGGTCGAAAACTGCACATCGACTTCATGAACTGGTGCTGCTCTGAGAGGAAAGCAAAGACAAAATTGCCTCACAGCAGACACTGCGTGTAGACTGTGTTGATAGACTTTGTCGATGTCTGTCGATCTCTGTGGATCTCCCTCTGTCTGCAGACTGACAAAGCTCAAAGATGTCTTACCGATTTCAAAGGCAGTTCCAAGACTGAAAGGTTTGATCGAAAAGACTAGTGACTGGAATCTCGATTTCACTCAGCGACTGAGAGGACTCAGACTGTCTCAGACTATAACGTCAAAGTACAGCGCCAGTCCTTCTCCAGGTGTCATTTGGAAGCCTGGTTGGTCAGTCGTGCCCCAAGGGGATGGGACATGAGTTCCACCGAGTTCTGAGTGAGGCAAGTTGACGCTATCCAGATCATCTATATGACAAATCAATACTAATTTCAGATAATCAATACTAATCATCATCTACATGTTCCATCATGTTTCCACATGTCAACATGGGTCTCTTTAGACATAGGTCGCCCAGAAGCCCTCATGGTTTGAAACTTTATCCCCGTGCAGCGGAAGTATCACCATGGACCAGCGGTGCTATCAGGACCCGCCACTGCGGAGAAGGACTGTTCGCTGCTGGAGATGTTGACCAGTCAGGAGCAGGTGAGCCGCAGGATCCGGCGGCAACATATACCGACTCAATGGCGACTCAATGGCGACTATGGTGTACCCATTGACATCATGACATTAATGGGTACACCATATTTTGACTATTGGTTTGATTCACGAAATATCCAGCGTTTGAGAATTTGTGATCCTTGGGGAGTGTGTTGGGATTTGTTTTGACTTGAGTTTTCTTATTGCTGGTGCATCAACAGTGCAATGCAGCTGTCACCGGCACAGCCTCCGGCCTTCTACCTCATCCACTACTGGGGAGATTTGGTCGACATCTCAGACATAAAGCTGCCACCCGTCACACTTGGCACGCTTGACACCTTTGACACATTTGGCACATTTGGCTGCATATGTCGGTATTTGTATACCGTTTTGTTTTGCATACATATGTCAAATACACATGCATACTCTACCTATGTAATTTACATGTAAAATACACGTAGTAATAGTATACTGTATGTAGCTGTTGCAAAGTCTAATGTAATGCAATGCAATGCATGCATGTAAGTATGTATGTAAATAAATATATACATATATATTCTATTATATATACATGTTATGCAACTATGTATGTATGCATAAGCTATGCAATACACAAATACACTGCCCCCGATTGAGTGATGACGATGATGATGACGATGATGATGATGCAGTTGATTTGGTTTCCTTATTTCAAGACTTGCATGGCTACTCAGAGAGAGAAGAGGAACCAATGAAGTGGGAGTTTGTCAGGTTCTGAAACCCGCACAAGAATTCAGACTGGCTGCGAGTGCATGGTTTGGAATGCATTTACAAACTTTATATATATTCTTAAGTTTTTGGCAAGTTCGGGATTGGGATTGCGTGTTGTCTTGGATTTTGGTATGCTTCCGGCAGAAGTCCTCGTGTCCATCCAGGTGCTGAACCTGATCGATGCAATCCGGGTTCACATGCAGAGCAGGAATTTGGATGCTTGGTTGGCTTGGCTTGGTTAGCTCGGTTAGCTTGGATCTGAAACTTTAGGGCCAGGTGATGGTCCAAACCATGTTTCAGATGTGTAACACGGCAACCGCAATGTTCCAGAGTTTTTGTAGCTTCAAATAGTGAAACACCAAAGCTCTTGACCTTTCGCGGAACATGATAGAACTACATTTAGGTTGGATACTCCCACTGAGTAGGACTAGCGGTGAGTACAGGACTTCCATTGTCGCCGAGCTCTGCACCGAGGAAGAGACTACGACCTATTGGATGGGGCTTTTTGCCAATCGACCACATTCCTTGCAGGACGACAGAGTGACACAGATTATTTTCAAGAACCTGCTGAAATTCAATGAATCGAACAAGTTTGGATGTGGGTTTCACAAGCTCATTCCATACGGTTCCATGATCAAGGCACGGTACAAGAGAATCGAAAGTTATTTGATCAGTTTGATATAGTTTGATCTTCTGGGCATTTTTCCCGACCAGTGTCACCCAACATGGAGGATGCATTTTGCCCAGAGCTGAAGTCCACATGCTTCCACAAGGCGCGCGCGCGCGCCCCGTGGGAGACAAGGATCATGGGGATCATGGATCACCATGGATATCCATGGATCACCGACAGGCCTTCGCCTAAGGCCTTGCCAATTGGAAGTGACTGTGAAACGCAACGCAGGCCATGGCAGCCTGCAACTTCAAAGTGGTGCTACCCATCGCCAGCGTCCCAGAGACTCCCAGAGACTCCCAGAGACCCCAAAAACACCGTTCCTGGCAGAGACAATTAGCAATTGAAAAATGTCAGAGCGAAACTGCGTCAGAAAGTGCTGGCATTCAAGTCTTGGCCCTTCAAAAATTTAGCTGAACTGCGACAATTCTGTGGCAGTTCTGTGACATGTGTTGGCTGCCATGCCATGCCAGCGCCGCCACGGTCCTCACAGGACCCACAGACCACAACTTTGATGGGCACCTGCTTTTCGCGCCTGTGGTACCTTGATTTGCATAATTGCTCAGCAAGAAACACGCATAACACCTGATTGCTGGCTTTTTTCCACAATTTGGGGACCGTGTTGACTGCGTTGAGACAACCTCTTGCAGGTTCGGTAGTGCGGATAGCTTTTAATGTCTTGTCAACTTGGTGAGTGTGCAAAACTTCTCATGAATGGTGACTCTAGCTATCAGATGCTATGAGAGTGTGCTGATGAAAGAAATGACTGTAGAGGGTGGCAGAGCTACAGGATGAGATTAAAAGCGCACAGCTTTTGACTTGGTGCTTTGATGTCTTTAGTAGTTTGTGGCCAGTACCGAATTTGTTGCTTTCAAAGTTAGGACATGTTTCAATCTAGTTTCAACGAGTTTTAAAACGCTCTGAGGTGCTTGTATGAACTGGCCATGTGTTGGCGGCTCAGAAACGAGGGTGGGGTTCTACAGTGCTTCAGTGGCTGTGGTGCGATTGCCCGCTACTGCCAGTATGAGGTGACCAGCCCAATGTTCAGCTGGACCTGATTCAAACCAAACTCGATATGCATTCGCCTGTGAAGAAGACGTGTATGGTGTGGAAGCCAAGTACTGACTTGCATGATGACTAGGAGAACCTATATAGAAGAATGGGGGCTGAGGTTCATGGAGGTTTAGTATGCTGAGCCCTTCTTTATGCCTTGCTGTTTGAGCAGAGCTGAAACCAACGCTCATTGCATCCCACACAACCCACGAACCACATCCAACGAGGTGTCACAGCTTCTGACGAAGGAGGAGCAGGAAGCGGAACTGAGAGCACCCACCTCTGGCTACAAGGCCCCTGGGTGCAAACGCGCAGCTAACATCAGCTAGTCACTGCCTTCACATAGTCCGACACAGTCTAACACTACAGTTGACACTACAGTTGACACTACGCAACGGCACACAATCAGAACGGAGGCCCAAAGCGACAGGGAGAAGTCCTTCAGCTTGACGACCATGGACATGGCTCTCAGTGTTTGCAGCCTCAGGAGCCTGCAGACATCTGCAGACATTTGCAATTGATGAGTTTGAGTCAGTTTGAGTCAACTCTGCAAGATGTTACAGAAGTTACACGTCATTGCACTTGGTGCGTTCAGGTTTCTGTGGCAAAGGCTCAAATCACAAGCCCTACAGAGCGTCGGCAGATTCTGTGTCTCAACTGCAAAGATGTTGAAACCGTGGGTCAGCTGATTGGACTGTGACTCTTTGAGTGGCTCTGCGCTGTGACTCTTCCAGACTTTCGGGGAGGATGTGACGTCCTTGCCTCACCAAGGAACAGTCTTTGTCACCGGGATGCATCAGAAGAGGTGAGGAAATGTTTGAATGTTGAAGCGCACTTCGAAAAATTGGGAAATGACAAATAAAACATTTGAATAGATTTGAATACGCTACACATTTCACACAGAAATTCCGTTTCAGAGTTTCGGTGTGACTCGTCTTCGGCCGCTTTGGGGTGAGCCTTGGTCTTCCCAAAAATTGACAAAAACTGTTACAGTAACAAAACTGTGTGTTTTGATCCAAGACTCCAAAGGTATATGAACTCATAGCAGTGCTAACCACCTCTTTGTCATTTGCCGGAAAGGCATTTGAGAGTGATATCATGCGGTACTGAAATTGCCAGCGCAGGTAGTTGAAGAGCTGGAGTTCTCAGCTGGAATTTGGTGAGCTTCTCCTACGTTACACGTGAAGATCAGGAGATCTCAGTGGATATCATCAAGAAACAACAGTCTCAGTTCCCAGAATAGATTATCAGTGTATTCTCAATACATTATCATCAGTATACACACTGCATATTGTCAATATATCAGAGTTCTCACAGGTATCACAATGGAGAATCAGGGCCTGTGAGCCTTTGAACTGCACTCTGAGGCACCCTGAGATTGGGCAGTGCTCCAAGCGTTTGCGTGCGCTCTTTGCCTTAGCCTTTTGGCGCTTGGAAGCTCAGAAGGGCTCCGATTCGCTTCAATCCGTACTATTTGGTCGCGCATCACGTTGCGACTGTGGATTGCATAGATATGCATAGATACATTCTGTAAGAGTGGATTTTGGAACTCTCCAGATTTGCCAAGAGTTTCCCTATATTTTGGACATGGCCGTGTAGGCAGTGTAAGCCGTGTCTGAGGTCGAGTGATGGGCGGCAACGTCAGCGACAGCGATGTTCACCGGACCCAGCTGAAATTGGTGACTCGGCGTCAGAGTCAGACTGCCTTGTTGCTGTGTTGATGACAGTATGACATTATTTGTGACATAACAATAGCATGGTGCCACGATGTGTCACGTGTCATTTTGTCATAGGGATGTCATCTCTAAAAGGAAAGGGCTGCCTTGCATCTCCAAGTCCCGCGAGGTAGATGCATTGCATAAAGGTTTCCCTCATAGATGCTTGGAACTCGACATGGCTTTCATGCAAGGCGTGTCCTGCATAAGACGTTGATGTTGATAGAGCCATAGGTTTTTCAGTTTTGTCAGGACAACACCCAGTTTTGCAGTATAGGCAGTACACCCCAAGCGGTTGAGGTTGAGTGCGACTGGTTCTTGAGAATTGATTCAAATGCAAATAATGAGCACAATCCCTAATACTCCGTTTCGTTCCCTTTCGCGTTCTTCCCCGCAGTTTGTTCGGAGAAGCTGAAGATGCTTCGAAGCGCTTTTCCACCCGGACTACAAGAGCTAAAGCTCGATTTGAGGCGGCTGCGCCAAGTTGTTCCAAAGCATCCGTATCTGTGTGCAGAATCCTTTGTCTGTCCCATGGGGTCTCATAGTTTGAGAGAAGTGCTGCTACGTTGATCTACAGTCTACAGCTCTGGTTTGCTTGAAAAGCCAGAGTGATGGCTGGGTTTAGTCCTGAAGGATCCCAGCTGACAATCTGAACAGTGCTACAACTGAACAATGTTGAAGAATGCAAAGACATGTCTCTATCCATCATGGCTTGGTTTACTTCGGCAGTTGCGACAGGGAAGTGGAGCTGAGAAACGAGGACATCATCGCACTCGCTGCGGGTCTTCCAAGAGATTTAGAGGAGCGTTGTTTTTTCTTGTCGCTGCTTAGCTACGGAAGCAGAGGGCTCTGGTTTGTTGAGCCAATGCAACTTTGAAAGGGTTTTCATGAAGTCTGTTGGATATGTCCGACAGAACCGTGTTTACTTTGATGCATTACGCCTTACGCGCAACACATGCCAGATGAACGGCATGCCAGGATCTTACTTTGCAGCTTGCAGGAAATGAAGAGCTCAATGATGATGGGGTGGAGGCAGCGGAAATTGAAGAAACTATTTGTTCGAAAAGTTTCCCACCCGAGGTCCCGAGGTTGGCATTGGTTTCATGTTTGCACCCAATTTCTTTTCGATAAAGAACACCCGGAGATTTTGTGAAATTTGCGAAGGGACTGTGAAGTGCAAGTGTCGGACAAATCCATCCTGCTGCAGGTCTTCATCAGCAAGCTCCCAAACAAAATGCGAAGCGAGAGCCCCAGTCTCCGTTTGTCATCTGTTGGTCTCTAAGTCTACGAGAGCACGGAATACATATGATTCGTACGCTCCTTAATTGCTCTTAAATTGCTCTTTGATTGCTGGCCTCTTTGGATCTCTTTGGTACATGTCAAAGAGTTCTGTCGACAGTTGAAGATACAGCTGATTCGTTGCACTGAAGGCATGGCATTAGATCTCAAAAAGACGTCTGTCGGCAGAGGGCCCAGACTCTAATACATGTGCCTGTACATTGACAGGGTACATTGTGTTGCGCATACGACTCAGCTGCACAGTCACGTGTCCCAGCACGAATCATATCACGTCCAACATGCCCAACATGATGCAATCCAAGGCAAAGAGCTGATGCAAAGACAGGGAAACTACGAGAGCATGCGCCAATATTTAGCAGAGCAGGTAGGGCGGCAGGCAAACAACACCCAATTGGAATATAGATAGAGATTAGGATATAGATGGAGAATGATGAAGAATAAGAGAGATTGGATTAGAAAATTTATTGTAGTTGAAATTCTTCAGATCGGTGAAGCAGTGAGGCTGCGAAGGCCATACAATGCACCTTCGTCAACATCCTTCCTTCGGCGTTCGCAGCCACAGAATCCGACAGAATCTGCAGTCAGATCCTGTCACCAGCTGTGGCCAATTCAGAGCCTAATACAACCTAGTGATGTCTAACGATTTTCTCGTTCTATGTTATATAAAAACTTCATTTAATAAAGTTTTATCGGCTTCTACAAAAGGCACCATGTGGTTGATGCTGAAAGGGTCCTACGCCGAGGACGAGACATGTCACCTACACGGTGCAAAAAAAGACGCTCCCGCCTCTGACCAACAACGCGTGAGGCGTGAGACGAAGGGACTCTCTGAGCTTTCCTTGCACTTCCCTGCTCAGCGTGGTCACTGTCCATCACTGTCCGCCACTATCTGTCCAGGCTGCAACTGAGTTTGTGCTAAAGGCAACTGGCTCACTGCCAAACCTGTTGGCCAAGAGGGCCGTGACTTAGTGAGAGAAGGGCCCAAAAAGCGTTCAGATTTTTTGGGTTTCCATTCGGTTTCCATGACTTGCCAGAGGTTTGGCCGTGTTTCACTCAGAGAGCTCGTTTCACCTTGTTTCACCTTTGTATCATCGTCCAGTACAAGAAAAATAAGGGAAATAAGCGAGCCTGTACCAATTCTTCCTTGTTTGGTTCATTGCCTGAAAACTACCTTGAAATTTGCAGCGCGTTCTCTTTCATACTCATTGGATTCAATTGCGATCAAGGTGCATTAGGCTTGGTGGAAGGAGCATGACTGCTGAAATCGCGGGTACAGATTCAACCGGGATTGCTGACGCGTGTGTTCGTTGAGAAAATTCGGTTCATCGGATTGACCTACAACATCAGGGTTTGAAACGGTAAGGGAGTGGCTAGATGTGACTAGGCAATGCCCAGCTTGGATTTGACCACTTGTGACATGTGCTACAGCCTGGCGACATTGAACCCAGCGGTTTTGCCTGCTCATATCCACACGTGGCTAGGTCAGTGCTCGCACTAGGTTTTTGAAAGTATTTCGGAGAGTCTTGCGGATCAAGAACCTGAGTGTCCAGCTTTGGCCCCACATCCCGCCATGAAATCCGAGTATCTTGGATTTCTTTTAACCATGAGGTTCACGCTGACGCTTGGTGCTGGGGACCATCCCTATGAATGGGGGGGCATCTTCGAAACACCAGAGAGCAACTACATGTGGACGGCGCAGAAGGTGAATCAAAACTATGCCGATCCGAGCTTGACGATGGTGGCTTGGCCAGTCACAACCTTCACAAAGGAGGCCTTGCATGCTTTGGAGGAACAAGCAGAGGATGCGATGAACATGACTTGCACTGACGTGCAGGCTGGAGGCACCATTGTCCCTGCCAGCAACACTTGCTTCCGCTTGGTCTTCCAACAGATTCTGGTCATGAATGTTTTTCTAGGCTATTCTTTATTATTACATATTATTATCTTTATTTTCGCTCAGGGTGAAACTGCTTTCTTGGCTGGCGTTTGGCATTCTGCACAGGATTGCGTGGCAGTCCCTTTACAACATCGACGCCAGCTCGGCAGCAGGCATTGCCTTCTTCACCAACCACGTGCCCACCGAGTTTGAAGCTACGGCCCACTACCTCAAGGACGATCATGGCGACGACATCGAGCCAAAGGCGACCATCCCGGAGGCAGCGGCAAAAGCGACTGAAGAGACTACTGACTGGGGCCCTCCTATGCTAGGAGCACTGGCTGTGAACTTGGCCACCTTCATTGGAGTGTTTCTGCTATTCCCGCCTGTGAAGAAATTGTCAGCGAGGCCTCTCTTTGGTGCCATGCTTTTTGCCTTCGCAGCCGGTGCTTTGTTGGCCTGCGCCTTCTTCTTGCTCCTCTTTGAAGCCACTCACCTCGTGGCAGTGGGGTGGAGTGCTGAGGTTGATGTGCTTTGGCGCTGGGGGACCATGATCTTGGCCGGCCTGGTCTTGCCACCTGTCGCGGAGACGATTTGCAGTATCATCATGCTGGCGGTCAAGGGTGGGTCTGCGGCCTCCCCCTCTGGTGAGGAGTCTTCTGTTGAGGCGGGAAAGGCAGAGACAGAGGATCCAGTCGCCAAGTTTAGGGCCACAGCTCGGCTTGTAGGAGCAGTTGTCATTGGAGACTTCTTCCACAACCTTTGTGACGGTTTTTTCATTGGCGCAGCCTTCAAAGGCTGCGGAAACTCCTTTGGCTGGAGCGTGATTGCCGGCACCATTCTGCATGAACTACCCCAGGAGGTAGCTGATTTTGTGATCTTAACGGGCCCAGATGTTGCTTTGGGCATCGCAAAGGCTTGGGCCGCTGGGTTGGCTCGTGCGCTTGGCTGGTGCTTGTGCTTTTGGCTTATACCTGTGTGCAGTGTTGTGCAGTGTTGCATGTTTGATCCTTCAATGTATTACAATGAATCCTTAACGTACTTCATGCCCAAAAGATGTAGGGAATCGAAGTTATCGAAGAAACACATGTTTTCAGATTCAAGACGCCAAATCCAAAATCCTGGAAGATCCTTGAACATCCTTGAAGGCTTTGGCTGCAAATTTCATCAGTGGTACCAGCGTGCTCATCGGAACTGCCATAGTGCTTTCTGCACAAGTTGATGACGCTACCGTTGGTTTGATCCTAGCCTTTGGCGGCGGTGTGTACCTGCACCTGGGTGCCACAGATTGCCTGCCCAAACTGTATGACCCCAAGCTGGGCTTCGGGCAGCGTCTGGCAGCTTTTGCGGCTTTTGTGCTGGGAGCCATTGTGATCGGCTTGATACTGATTGGCCACGAGCACTGCGTCCCTGAAGGAAGCGAGGGTCATGGAGGTCATGGTGGGGGACACGGTGACGCACATGGTGGTGGTCATTGAGGGGTAAAATTGCCACCGCCGGGCTGGGCATTGAGGGGTATTCGCAAGGCCCTGCTGGGCATTGAGGGGTAGCATTTCGTCCTGAGTCCTGTGGAGCAGGCTCTTCCACCATTTTAATTTTTTTTTGCAGTGGGAAGCTATATGGAGATGGATCGAATAGACCCATACTGGCCCATACTTGTACAGGCGGCCCTTAGCTTTCATATCCTTTTCTTCGTGATATGCAAGCGCAAGGGCAACGTAGACCCTTTACAATTGGTTATCTACCGCAGTTGTGAAGTCTTCCCTCAGCTGAACTGATACCGTTCCAAATCAGCGTGCTGGCCTTCAAAAGTAAAAGTTAGCAACGCAGGTGACTCACTGGGAATGGTTACACAAGGCTCAAGGACTGTGGAACCCCAAGTTCCAGCCAAGAATCTGAAACGAGTGTCTTAATGATGCCACATAATATTTTGTTTTGTTGCGAACCATGCCCACTCTCTCTCTTGGCCGAAAGCTGCTTCAGATGTACAACAGCTTGCGATGGATGAAAAAGTTCTAGCTGGTCGTCATGCAGACTGATGGGTTCTCGTTGCATCCACTGTGATCACTATGTCGCAAGCCCCGCAGACCACGACAGTTGTGACTGCATGGGGGACAAGGGCTGCAGGGCATGCTCAGGTTTGGGAGTGGTTTGCACGTGGTTTGTATGATGCATGGCAAGGGGAGACACGTGGCACTTAGATGCCAGTTGGATATGTGCTACACAGGTCCTCAGCTTTCCCATCTTTGGACATGGATCCCAGGGGTAGCATGTAGAAACATCTAGAAGCATAGGAACCTTTGCTTGTAGAAGCATGTATATGTAGTATATGTCCGTTGTTTATGTTTGTTTGTGGAAGGTCAGCAAACTTGTTGCTGCCTTTTTGGCTCAGCGTTCTATAAAGATATGTTAAAGTCAAGATTCTGACAAATGCAAAGACATTTACAGCATTTTACAGCTGCTGTGCTGCAAAAAAAAGGTATCCAAGGGGAGCGTGCGTCACGGCTTTGCACTTCGAACCTCAGAACATGCAACCACCTAGGAGCAACAAGCTGCCAGATTGGCTTACGACCATTCTGAATAACTCATTGTTTTCTGTATCATTTACTTGGCTCTCGCCTTTGACACATGGCTCCCCACATACAATACACTGAACAGGAAGCCCTGTTTCTTCCCTTGAAGTGCACTTATAGTTTATAGACACCTTTGACATCCATGGATATGCAAGGAGATATCCGAATATCCAGCAGAATATTCAGCATCGAAACGATTTGGTTCCAAGAACTTTATGCTGAAGCTGCGCTATGAAGCGCGGTATTGGTAGTCCTGGTGGTCCTGGTGCCTTGTCGAGAGCGCTCATTTGGATCAGGTGTAACCGGTGTAACCCTGCAATTCAGCCTGTAAATCTGCTTGTCCAGATTTAATTGTCGCAGTGCACTTGGTGCAGAGCATGAAGGAATGTTCAAGAGATGCAGACAGCCTTGCAGATGAACGCTCGGGACTCTCGAGCCAAGTTGTTGTTTGACCCATTTGATCGGTTGACTCGTGTCTTTCTCCT
>CAMXCT020001228.1:141708-168339 GCA_947184155.2 Cladocopium goreaui
GGTGGCAGTGGGATGGAGTGCTGAGGTTGATGTGGTTTGGCGCTGGGGGACCATGATCTTGGCCGGCCTGGTCTTGCCACCTGTGGTGGAGACGATTTGCAGTATCATCATGCTGGCGGTCAAGGGTGGGTCTGCGGCCTCCCCCTCTGGTGAGGAGTCTTCTGTTGAGGCGGGAAAGGCAGAGACAGAGGATCCAGTCGCCAAGTTTAGGGCCACAGCTCGGCTTGTAGGAGCAGTTGTCATTGGAGACTTCTTCCACAACCTTTGTGACGGTTTTTTCATTGGCGCAGCCTTCAAAGGCTGCGGAAACTCCTTTGGCTGGAGCGTGATTGTCGGCACCATTCTGCATGAACTACCCCAGGAGGTAGCTGATTTTGTGATCTTAACGGGCCCAGATGTTGCTTTGGGCATCGCAAAGGCTTGGGCCGCTGGGTTGGCTCGTGCGCTTGGTTGGTGCTTGTGCTTTTGGCTTATACCTGTGTGCAGTGTTGTGCAGTGTTGCATGTTTGATCCTTCAATGTATTACAATGAATCCTTAACGCACTTCATGCCCAAAAGATGTAGGGGATCGAAGTTATCGAAGAAACACATGTTTTCAGATTCAAGTCGCCAAATCCAAAATCCTGGGAGATCCTTGAACATCCTTGAAGGCTTTGGCTGCAAATTTCATCAGTGGTACCAGCGTGCTCATCGGAACTGCCATAGTGCTTTCTGCACAAGTTGATGACGCTACCATTGGTTTGATCCTAGCCTTTGGCGGCGGTGTGTACCTGCACCTGGGTGCCACAGATTGCCTGCCCAAACTGTATGACCCCAAGCTGGGCTTCGGGCAGCGTCTGGCAGCTTTTGCGGCTTTTGTGCTGGGAGCCATTGTGATCGGCTTGATACTGATTGGCCACGAGCACTGCGTCCCTGAAGGAGGCGAGGGTCATGGAGGCCATGGTGGGGGACACGGTGACGCACATGGTGGTGGTCATTAAGGGGCAAAATTGCCAACGCCCGGCTGGGCATTGAGGGGTAAGATTCGCAAGGCCCTGCTGGGCATTGAGGGGTAGCATTTCGTCCTGCGAAGCAGGCTCTTCCACCATTTTTGCACCTTGTTTTTGTAGTGGGAAGCTATATGGAGATGGGTCGAACAGACCCATACTTGCACAGACGGCCCTTAGCTTTCATATCCCGGCAGGTTTGATTCAGGAATTGCATGGAATTGCTGCATCGTTTTCTTCATGATATGCAAGCGCAAGGGCAACGTAGACCCTCCACGATTGGATATCTACCGCAGTTGTGAAGTCTTCCCTCAGCTGAACTGATACCGTTCTGCTGGCCTTCAAAAGTTGGCAACGCAGGTGACTCAGTGGGAATGGTTACACAAGGCTCAAGGACTGTGGAACCCCAAGTTCCAGCCAAGAATCTGAAATGAGTGCCAGGATGATGCCACATAATATTTTGTTTTGTTGTGAACCATGCCCACTCTCTCTTGGCCGAAAGCTGCTTGAGATGTACAACAGCGTGCGATGGATGAAACAATTCTAGCTGGTCGTCATGCGGACTGATGGTTTCTCGTTGCATCCACTGTGATCACTATGTCGCAAGCCCCGCAGACGACGACAATTGTGACTGCATGGGGGACAAGGGCTGCAGGACATGCTCAGGTTTGGGCGTGGTTTGCACGTGGTTTGTATGATGCATGACAAGAGGAGACACGTGGCACTTAGATGCCAGTTGGACATGTGCTACACGGGTCCTCAGCTTTCCCATCTTTGGACATGGATCCCAGGGGTAGCATGTAGAAGCATCTAGAAGCATAGGAACCTTTGTTTGTAGAAGCATGTATATGTAGTATATGTCCGTTGTTTGTGTTTGTTTGTGGAAGGTCAGCAAACTTGCCGCTGCCTTTTTGGCTCAGCGTTCTATAAAGATATGTTAAAGTCAAGATTCTGACAAATGCAAAGACATTTACAGCTGCTGTGCTGCAAAAAAAAGTGGTATCCCAGGGAGCATGCATCACGGCTTTGCATTTCGAACCTCAGAACACGCAACCACCTAGGAGCAACAAGCTGCCAGATTGGCTTACGACCATTCTGAAGAACTCATTGTTTTCTGTATCATTTACTTGGCTCTCGCCTTTGACACATGGCTCCCCACATACAATACACTGAACAGGAAGCCCTTTTTCTTCCCTTGAAGTGCACTTATAGTTTATAGACACCTTTGACATCCATGGATATGCAAGGAGATATCCGAATATCCAGCAGAATATTCAGCATCGAAACGATTTGGTTCCAAGAACTTTATGCTGAAGCTGCGCTATGAAGTGCGGTATTGGTAGTCCTGGTGGTCCTGGTGCCTTGTCGAGAGCGCTCATTTGGATCAGGTGTAACCGGTGTAACCTTGCAATTCAGCCTGTAAATCTGCTTGTCCAGATTTAATTGTCGCAGTGCACTTGGAGCAGAGCATGAAGGAATGTTCAAGAGATGCAGACAGCCTTGCAGATGGAACGCTCGGGACTCTCGAGCCAAGTTGTTGTTTGACCCATTTGATTGGTTGACTCGTGTCTTTCTCCTGTCTTTCTGGTGTCTTTGTTTCTTGTCTTTTGTTGTCTCTGAGGCTTTGATGACGGCGCCGAGCCCCCATCCAAACGCCCCAGTCCTCCAGCGCGGATGCGCACCCGTCGACTCTAGAGGTGAAGCATGGTGAAACTCTGTGGTGTCAGGTATCGGACCAAAACCTCCACAAATTGACCAAATACACTACGTATGTAAAACCCAGCCGTGGTTGCGGCCCTGCAACTAGTGATGTCTCATGATTTTGTAATTCTATTTAATTCATTCATACAATTAAGTTTGATCGGCCTCTGCAAAAACACCATGGGGTTGATGCTGAAAGGGTCCTACGCCGAGGACGGGGCATGTCACCTACACGGTGCAAAAAAAGACGCTCCCGCTTCTGACCAACAACGCATGAGGCGTGAGACGCAGGGACTCTTTGAGCTTTCCTTGCGCTTCCCTGCTCAGTGTGGTCTCTGTCCATCACTGTCCGCCACTGTCTGTCCAGGCTGCAACTGAGTTTGTGCTAAAAGCAACTGGCTCACTGCCAAACCTGTTGGCCAAGAGGGCCGTGACTTAGTGAGAGAAGGGCCCGAAAAGCGTTCAGATTTTTTGGGTTTCCATTCGGTTTCCATGACTTGCCAGAGGTTTGGCCGTGTTTCACTCAGAGAGATCGTTTCACCTTGTTTCACCTTTGTATCATCGTCCAGCACAAGGAAAATAAGGAAAATAAGCGAGCCTGTACTAATTCTTCCTGGTTTGGTTCGTTGCCTGAAAACTACCTTGAAATTTGCAGCGCGTTCTCTTTCATACTCATTGGATTCAATTGCGATCAAGGTGCACTAGGCTTGGTGGAAGGAGCATGACTGCTGAAATCGCGGGTACGGATTCAACCGGGATTGCTGACGCGTGTGTTCGTTGAGAAAATTCGGTTCATTGGATTGACCTACAACATCAGGGTTTGAAACGGTAAGGGAGTGGCTAGATGTGACTAGGCAATGCCCAGCTTGGATTTGACCACTTGTGACATGTGCTACAGCCTGGCGACATTGAACCCAGCGGTTTTGCCTGCTCATATCCACACGTGGCTAGGTCAGTGCTCGCACTAGGTTTTTGAAAGTATTTCGGAGAGTCTTGCGGATCAAGAACCTGAGTGTCCAGCTTTGGCCCCACATCCCGCCATGAAATCCGAGTATCTTGGATTTCTTTTAACCATGAGGTTCACGCTGACGCTTGGTGCTGGGGACCATCCCTATGAATGGGGGGGCATCTTCGAAACACCAGAGAGCAACTACATGTGGACGGCGCAGAAGGTGAATCAAAACTATGCCGATCCGAGCTTGACGATGGTGGCTTGGCCAGTCACAACCTTCACAAAGGAGGCCTTGCATGCTTTGGAGGAACAAGCAGAGGATGCGATGAACATGACTTGCACTGACGTGCAGGCTGGAGGCACCATTGTCCCTGCCAGCAACACTTGCTTCCGCTTGGTCTTCCAACAGATTCTGGTCATGAATGTTTTTTCTAGGCTATTCTTTATTATTACATATTATTATCTTTATTTTCGCTCAGGGTGAAACTGCTTTCTTGGCTGGCGTTTGGCATTCTGCACAGGATTGCGTGGCAGTCCCTTTACAACGGGAGAGGGATCAAAAAAAAAAACAAATAGGGATCAAAAAAAAAAACAAAATCCAGAAAACATGAGAAAACACAGGGAAACTATCACGAAATAAAGGCAAAAGCCATGGATCAAAAAAAACAAAATCAGGAAAGGAAAGAAAGAAAGAAACAGGGGAAGAAAGAAAGAAAGAAAGAAAGGAAGGAAGGAAGGAAGGAGGAAGGAAGGAAGGAAGGAAGGAAGAAAGGAATAAAGAAAGAGAGAAGTTAAGGAAGGAAGGAAGAAAGAAAGAAAGAACGAAAGAAAAAAAGTAAGAAAGAACGAAAGAAAGAAAGAAATAAAGAAAGAAAGAGTGAAGTAAAGAAAGAAACAGGGAAAGCAAGAGAGACATAAAGGAAGGAAGGAAGGAAGAAAGGAAGAAAGGAATAAAGAAAGAGAGAAATTAAGGAAGGAAGGAAGGAAGAAAGAAAGAAAGAGTGACGTAAAGAAAGAAACAGGGAAAGCAAGAAAGAAATAAAGGAAGGAAGGAAGGAAGGGAGGAAGAAAGGAAGAAAGAAAGAGAGCAAGTCAGTCAAACTTCTGACTTTTGGGCTTTGACCTGCCTTAGCTTCAGAGTGCGGCCTTTTGGCCTCACTTGTCACCCATGCAAAGTTGGGTGCAAGCTCAAACGTGGCATGCGCCTTGTAAACTCCCGAAAAAATAAGATCACGATGTCCATCTATGATGGGTTGCTGGATTGCTTCTCCGTAGTCGCCTGTTTTTGGCTCCAAATCCCTTTTGCCACTTTGGTCAGCATGAGCCGTAAACAGCAAAGGACCGCGGGACAGTTGGGTCACGGGTTGCAGCATCTGAGTTTTCATAAGCATGTATATACATAGAAATATAGACACACACACACACATATATATATATATATCCATATATATATATCCATATATATATAATATATATATATATATATTTATTTATTTATTTATATATTGATCTATCTATTTTTTATTTATATTTACATGCCAGTATCTACCATGTAAACATATCAGCAGAAACATGAATAATACAGATGTTGCGACATTTGATTGTTGCCTTGTGGCAGTAAGTGGCATTGGGATATTGCGTGCTCCTCGTGAATCCGTGCGTCGACCGTGCTGCGTAAGGGGAAGCTCTTGCGTGGCCGGTCGTCGCCGGAATCCTTTGTGTGTGTGTGTGGCTGCGTGTCCGTGCGTCGACCGTGCTGCGGCTCTGGCGTGGCCGGTCGTCGCCGGAATCCTGTGCTCGATGAAATGTGTATCGGTGCGTCGACCGTGCTGCGTAAGGGGAAGCTCTTGCGTGGCCGGTCGTCGCCGGAATCCTTTGTGTGTGTGTGTGGCTGCATGTCCGTGCGTCGACCGTGCTGCGGCTCTGGCGTGGCCGGTCGTCGCCGGAATCCTGTGCTCGATGAAATGTGTATCGGTGCGTCGACCGTGCTGCGTAAGGGGAAGCTCTTGCGTGGCCGGTCGTCGCCGGAATCCTTTGTGTGTGTGTGGCTGCATGTCCGTGCGTCGACCGTGCTGCGGCTCTGGCGTGGCCGGTCGTCGCCGGAATCCTGTGCTCGATGAAATGTGTATCGGTGCGTCGACCGTGCTGCGTAAGGGGAAGCTCTTGCGTGGCCGGTCGTCGCCGGAATCCTGCGCTCGGTGACATGTGTGTCCGTGCGTCGACCGTGCTGCGTTAGGGGAGACTCTTGCGTGGCCGGTCGTCGCCGGAATCCTGCGATGTGTTTCCGTGCGTCGACCGTGCTGCGTAAGGGGAAGCTCTTGCGTGGCCGGTCGTCGCCGGAATCCTGTGCTCGATGAAATGTGTATCGGTGCGTCGACCGTGCTGCGTAAGGGGAAGCTCTTGCGTGGCCGGTCGTCGCCGGAATCCTTTGTGTGTGTGTGTGGCTGCATGTCCGTGCGTCGACCGTGCTGCGGCTCTGGCGTGGCCGGTCGTCGCCGGAATCCTGTGCTCGATGAAATGTTTATCGGTGCGTCGACCGTGCTGCGTAAGGGGAAGCTCTTGCGTGGCCGGTCGTCGCCGGAATCCTTTGTGTGTGTGTGTGGCTGCATGTCCGTGCGTCGACCGTGCTGCGGCTCTGGCGTGGCCGGTCGTCGCCGGAATCCTGTGCTCGATGAAATGTGTATCGGTGCGTCGACCGTGCTGCGTAAGGGGAAGCTCTTGCGTGGCCGGTCGTCGCCGGAATCCTGCGCTCGATGACATGTGTGTCCGTGCGTCGACCGTGCTGCGTTAGGGGAGACTCTTGCGTGGCCGGTCGTCGCCGGAATCCTGCGCTCGATGAAATGTGTATCGGTGCGTTGACCGCGCTGCGTAAGGGGAAGCTCTTGCGTGGCCGGTCGTCGCCGGAATCCTGCGCTCGATGACATGTGTGTCCGTGCGTCGACCGTGCTGCGTTAGGGGAGACTCTTGCGTGGCCGGTCGTCGCCGGAATCCTGCGATGTGTTTCCGTGCGTCGACCGTGCTGCGTAAGGGGAAGCTCTTGCGTGGCCGGTCGTCGCCGGAATCCTGTGTGTGTGTGTCGGTGTATCCGTGCGTCGACCGTGCTGCGTAAGGGGAAGCTCTTGCGTCGGTGCGTCTGTGCATATTGTGTATATATATATATATATTACATGTATATGCATATATATATATATATATTTATTTATTTATGAGATTCCGTCAAAATTTGCGCTGATTAAGTCTTTACTGGAGTGTGCATCGGATGGTGGCCGTCGCATGAAATCTGTTCAAACGAGAGGAAACTCACAAAAAACGATGCTTTTTTTGTTTGCGCATGCTTGCGCGTTTTGGGGTGTGGGCATAATGTTTGCTTAGGCAGGGTTGTTTTGTCACGTTTGGATCCACTTCACCATGAATGGGTGTGCCCATGCGGTGGCTTGACTTTACATGATTTTACAATACTTTAGCCACCTAGGTGGGCTGCTTCAACTCGGCACCGAGTAGCTCAGATTACGGAAACCATGCATCTATTCGCAGGCAGTGTAGGCATGCTGGAGTGGCCAACTCCATGCAGTATCTCGTTTTGCTGCCGGGCCTAGCTTTGGTAGACCGCGGAGAGCTATTCACTCAGTCTCGCATGCATGTGACTTGCAAAGATGGAGCCCGCGCAGAACGATACCCAAAACGATGCCCAAACGATACTAAAATCTTTCCAAAAGCGCCCCGGGTGACCGACTGGTCACAAAACAGAAAACAGGCGGAACAGGTGGTGGATGTTGGTAGTATGTTGTAGTGATGGACTCAAGTTTTATGCCCCGGCCGGATAAATTTTGAGGTGGGCAGCTGTGAGTGGCCAAAGCATGCCAAATTCCAAAAGGCTTGCTGGGTGAATTGACCGCTCAAGCAGCGCGAAGGAGGACCAGACAGGCACGGGCAAAAGCACAAGTGCGCTCCAACGCGCGCAAACAAAGATTGCTAGGTATGAGGACCCAAGTGGACGCGCTTCAAAGCTATGCTTAAACAGAGGTAAATACTGGCCAAAATATGGAAAAACAGGAAGCCTGTAAAACGATAGGGGGCTCACTAACTTGATGGCGCACTTGATGCAAATAAAAAATTCGACCGTGGCTCATATATGTATATGATTGTATATGTATATATATATATGTATGTGTTTTTATTTATATATGCAAATGCACCTGTTTATTTGTATACAAACGGTAGAATATTCGCAGCATATGTCATTTTTCTTTGCAACAAGCAAATCACATTTATTGTCATAACAGAGACGTCCATGCGCATGTGCCTCTCTTCCCAGGAGGGCAAACTGGAAGCGCAGGCTTGAGCAGCCACAGAAGCATATGATTATGGATAGTATCCCAGCCTGCGCATCTGGCAGGCAACTGGCATAGAAGTGAGTTCGCCCGTAAAGGCGTGAGGGCAATAGGCGTTATTTTTGGTTCGCAAATATGATTCAACAATATTCAACATGTGCCGCTCACTTCGCTGCAAAGGCTGCGAAGGTGGAGCCGGAGGCCAAGGCTCCGCCAGCCCGAGGTTTCTAATATGTTTGGGTCTGGGAAATTGGGCTTGAAAATGCCGTCCGTTCAGTAAAGCGCAAGGTGCTCCGAGAAATCTAAAAAATTAGAATTTTGCAGGAGAGGTAGGTGTCTTGGTCTTCATGACAAAGTTCTGATTAACAGGCTGCCTAATCGTCTTAGCACGTGAATACTTGCGAATTTGATTGGTTAACCGACCAAACGACTAATTGACTGACAGACTGTAGGATTTATGAAATTGACAAATACCGACTGACTGATGCGTTGACGAAGTGAAGACCTGGCTACCTGACTCAATCTGACCATCTGGCTGGGTAACGAACCCTGCTGGACAGCCGGCTTGCCATAATTGAAATTGTAGACTTTTAACTTTCTTTGATAACCTAAGCCTGCTTCACTTAAGGGCTTCGCAGAAACTGCTTGCAGGTGAAGCTGCCACCAATGCCTCCACCACCTCAGCGGCGTTTTCCTCTGCCTCCCCCACCGGGTCCCCCACCGGCTCCGCCCCCGCTGCCGCCTCCCAAGTGGCCCCACCCTTCCGTTCGGTCTGCCCCTTCCAGGCTTGCTTTGTCTAAAACCATGCCGTGGCAATCCATTTTCAAAGCCTTTACTTTCAGAGGCCGCCGCCTCCGCCTTCTGATCTTCCAAGGCTTGGTTGCGGGCCTGCTTTTTCTTTTAACGTATCATTCAAGACTCTGCTCGTCTTTTTTTCATACAAGTGGTTTCCTGTTTTGAACTAGTTTCACTCCAAGATGAAACACCAAGCTCGCAAACGCATGCTACCACCTTGATGGATTCAAGCGCGTCGTCGCATGATGTTTCAGCAGGGCCGTCGCCCCTAAACCCACATTGTCTTTCTCCAACTGTTTCGTTTTCTTTGGATTTGCCTGCTCCGGCTCCATCCACTTGGTTCGACCCCCTGAGACCATCGCTGACCTCACAATCTGTCCGACGAGCATGGTCATCCACTGCAGATGCAGCGCCAATGCGCAAGCCCTCAGACCAGACATTGGAATTCGAACCTCCGGTTGAAATGGGTCTGTCTTCATTGCTGCCGCAATGCTTGCCTGAACCTGCCCGCTCTGCCGAGTGCGGCAATGATGGTGTTGTTTCTTTGCCTTTCTTCCCGAAATGGTTGCCTAAGCCTGTTCAACACCAATCTCAGAGTGCGAGTGCCCCTTTGCCTTTTTTCCCAAAATGGACTCCGCGACAGCATCGTGCTTCGTTGCCCTTCTTCCCACAGTGGGCGCCAAAGGCTGCGCCGCATCCATCCAGCAGCAACCTGCCAGAGACCGTAGGAGGAATGGTTGGCAGCACGCCGCCTCCGGTCTGTTTGTCTTCAACAACATATTGGAATTTGCTAGCTGTGGGCGTTCCGCCTGCAATCGCCCGAGAAGCGGCGCGTCGCCATGTCGATGATTTCGATGCTGCGTTGGATTGGGCGTGTTCGTCAGATAGACGACACACACGGGTCGGTGTTCCAGATTGTGTTGACCTGGTTGACTCTTCCAGCAATGCCAGCCCTCCACCTGGCGCTGCCTCTCCCAACCCGGTGAATCTGCGCGTTCCGGCGTCGTGGTTGGCTTCTCCAACAATCGCAGACGCAGGCTTGGCCCCGCATCCTGAATCTCTTGATGCAGCAGCACCGCCGCCCTTGCCATCTGTTCCTCCATTTCCTGGATCTTGGGTTTACTCGCCTTCTGTTCTTCCGGGAGTTTCTGCGTCTGCTGATATGCGTCTTGCAACCAACACCCCGGCGCTTCCAGCCCCTTGTTCCTTTCGGGAAGCTGGTGAATCTGCGCGTTCCGGCGTCGTGGTTGGCTTCTCCAACAATCGCAGACGCAGGCTTGGCCCCGCATCCTGAATCTCTTGATGCAGCAGCACCGCCGCCCTTGCCATCTGTTCCTCCATTTCCTGGATCTTGGGTTTACTCGCCTTCTGTTCTTCCGGGAGTTTCTGCGTCTGCTGATATGCGTCTTGCAACCAACACCCCGGCGCTTCCAGCCCCTTGTTCCTTTCGGGAAGCTGCTTCCGAAGATCTTCTCAACGTGCGCAGCGAGGCAGAAGCAGATCCAGATGTTGGGGCGCGCAGCGTTGGTCTTAGATGCGTTGGCCCCCCATGCTATGTCGACGACCCAGCTGCCGAAGTGCATTCCTGGTTCTGCTTGCTGGCAAATTCCTGCGGTTCTGCTGGGTTTGATCTTGATTTTTGGTCCAGGATGCCGCTCTATTCGCAACACATCCAGGAGCGCAGTCTCCGAGAAATTGTTACGGAATCTTTGGCAGCTATCCAAGATCTGCGCGGCTTAGATTTGTCCATAGATCAAGCCGCTAAGTTACCGCGTTGTCTTGGCCAAACAACATTGCTGCCTCTGGCTGTTGCAGCAGAGTTCTTACATGAAGGTTGTGGCTTCCCTGCGATTTTTGCCTTCGATCTTTTCCAATCATGTCTCGCTTCCTGCCAGCACAAGGCGTTGGAGGTAGCACTGTATGCTGCGAAATCAAAATCGTTCACATGCAAGGCCCGGTGGTGGGCCTGCCCGACCGGCGACCCAAATGCCGGCAAATCACCAACTTGCGCCTTTGTCATGAAAGCCTTTGTTGCCATGGTAAAATCCTTGCCTGAAGGCTGCTGGCCGGATCAACATTGGATTGGTGTCGGAAATAACAACCGGATCCAAAACCGCCTTCGGGCTCTTGATGGAACCCTTCTCCTCTATGGTCCAGAATCCAAGCCTATCTTGGATCCAAATTTCCCCACCAAGAAAACGGTTGACACCGGGAAGTTTTTGGATTTAACCCGGTGGCTGGAGGCAGCTAACGGTGGCCGGTTTGAATGGGGCACCGGCGCTGAGGAGAATGAACGGCAAAAGCGCAAAACAGCTTCAGGGCCAGTGACAGAACCATGTAGTGCACCCCTGGTATTTGACCCGACAAACATCAATCTATGCCTCTTCCAACAATTCAACTTGTTTGAGGATTGGTGGTGCAATGTCGAGGCAATCCACAAGTGTGGCTTCAGCGCGCGGGTGCTCATGAGTCCAACTGACCGTGCTATTGTGAACCGAGACGTTGGCTTGCAAGACCCAACTTGCGTTGCAAAGCTTATGTCTAAGATTTGGACGCACACCGTAACGCACCATGGACCGGAGAAGGCGCCATCAGAACCCCTGTGCCCTTCCCTCCTGGCCCAGGGAGAAGTGCGATCCCTATATAACGAACTGCACGAAGAAGATCAGAAAGGTGGTTGGGGATCTGCAATGAAATCAGCGCTTGGGAAGATGGAATACCATGTCCCCACAACTGCTTGCCTCACTTCCTTGGCGTCCTGGGCTTTGAGTCCGCCATCCCTGTCTAATGCCCTCAGTGACAACTCCATCAAATGCGCTGTTTTGCACTTTGCCCTTCGCCTTTGCCAAAGTTGCGCCGTCGTGGATTCAACAATTCGGCGCATTCAAGCAAGGCAAAAACTGCCGCCCGCTGCGCACTCCTTGCCGTCGCAGCAAGTCCGGCCACTCACGGCGCGGGTCTTGGAGACGTGCCGCAAAGATCCAATTCTCGAAACGCACCTCAGCTGTCACTTTGCCATGCTCAGAGGCGCTGACAAGCGTCAGGACAGACTGGCTCTTCTAAACGAGCTTGTTCGCTTGGGGCTTGGTGAAATCAAAGAGAAAAGGCGTCGGCATGGAGGGGAGGGCCGCTGTGTGGAGTTTCATCGGTGCCCGCTTAGTCCCACAGTTTCGGCTGCTCTTTTGACTCTGAACGTCCCAGAAGCTTTGTGGCCACGTCCTGCAACTCTTGCCCCCGCCCCAATGCCTTCCGATGCTGTTCCACCTATGCATGGTGCTGGAAAACGCGCCCGGGCCCAGGCCGCAGTGCAGCCAGAAGCCCCAGAAGCAGCAGATCACCCAGATGCCAAAAAGGGCCGGGGTCGCCCTTCTGCAAAAGAGGTTGATGACCTATATTCAATGCAGGCAACTCTTCCCTGTGAGCAAGAGCAGCTCTCCAAAGCAGACTTTCTAAACCAAGAAAAGGCCTGGGCAAGTTCGTTAGTTTCCGACCGCAACTTGCGCATCAAAGGCCAGTTTGCTGCACATAAAAAAGGCTTCAAAGTTCACCTGTGGTGCAATTCTTGTGATGCTTGTCAGGATCGGAAAGGCTGGAAGGCCATTTGCACGTATAATCGAGATGAGAAGCTAATTCATAGAAAGTCCACGCCGATAGCTTCTCATGGCGATTTCAATGCCACCCGGGCCTGGAACCCTTTAACCAGCACTGCAGAGCATGCATTGAAGCAGTTCGTGCAAGCAAATGCGCATTTCTCGACGCAGGACTTGGTGAAAATTGTCGAGAAGCACCAGCCAGATCGCCCGACCGATGCATTCCTCCAAACATGGGGAAAAAACCATCGGGTTCACAAAGGCTCTGCAAAAAGCCGCACAAGTTCTTTCAAGTGGGTTGAATCAGATTGGCGGCAGTTGGAGCGAGACCTTGGCTCTGCACTGGACTTGGAAGAAGCTGTGAATGAGCTTAAAATTGCCGGCCTCTTGTTGGAACGAGAGCAGACGGCGATCATCTTTTGCAACCCAATGTTGCTCGAAGAGACTTTGCACAGCTTGACCAACAGGGTCTACATAAAGTTGTGCGGAGATGGAACGTTTAGGCTCACCGAAGAAGACTGGGTGCTCATGACCGTTGGTGTTTTGTCCAAACATTATTCCGAATCCGAAGGCGTGGAGGCATTTCGCACTGCCTTTCACCCTCTTGTTTTCGGCCTTGCCAACAAGGAAAGCCAGCCAACTTATCAGGTCTTGTTCGAAGCATTGTGTGCTTGCGCCGAGAAATTTGCTGGTGTGGATTTGCGGTCGTCGTGCCAGCAGTATCATGTTGACATGCACCCTGGCGAGGACCTTGCGCAAAGATCCGTGTTCATCAATGCCAGCCGTGTGGCCGACTGGGCCCATGTTATTGGTGCTTGCAACCGTCCAAAAGCTTCAAAGCATTTAGCGCTTGGTGATGAGCGGATCAAAATTTTCCGATCCGGTGCGTTTGCCACGATGCAAAACAATTTCACGCGAGCAGGCCAGAAGCTTTTACCCTTGCTCAAACGTGCCTTCTTCTGCCTACGCTCTGTCCCCACAGCGATGATTTTCCATTCCATTGCAGCACTCCTACTTCAAACCCTCGTGTCTCAGCAGCCACCGGAAGAGAAAGCAGCCAAAGCACTGCAGCGGCATTATCTTGTCAAGCATGGCCGCCAGCAAGCGCAAGCGAACTTCAAGGTGGAGGATTGGCCCGGTGAGCAAAACACATTCTACACCGCAGAATGGTGGTGCGGCTTGCAGCGGATACAGCCTGGCTCCGCTTCTGGCACGCAAGCGCAAGAGTCGTGGCACCGCTGGAAGCTCAAGAAATTCCTTGGCCTTCGTTCCGACTTGTCTTCCTTCTCCAAGAATTTAGCTGATTTCACTAAATCCCGGCTTATGGACTTGCGTGGGGAAGGCTCATGTCTCCCAGACATGCCGCCTGAACCTTTTCCCGATAAGATTGTTTTGCAAGATTCAAATGTTTTGACGCGGCAAGGCCGGTCATCCGCAGATCAATACTTTCGTACACGGGCATGGGACAGATTTGATGATGCTGACGGGACCACATTTTTTTGCATGCGTCGCACACTGGCCACATATGACCATGCTTCCAATGCGGTGCCGTGTCCTTCATCTGGTTTTGCGCAAGCTTTTGCGAATCTGGTCCGGGCTAATTCTGAAGCTTGCCTAATCCGTGCTTTGTTCAGCCTTGGCTTGGCGCAGCCCCTTTTGGATTTAGAGAAGCTTTTGAAGCTGTTGGATTCCTATGTCCTTGTTGCTGTCGGCCCGTTTGCTTCTCAATTCTGGCGTCGGGAGTCCCTTGCAGGGGAGGCTAATCCACACACACAAGGCTTCTGTGCATTTTGTCATGATTTTTGCCTGCACGCAACCTGTGAGCACATGCACGCGGCCTTCCTTATCTTAGGGCAACTGTCTCTCCAACGGCCTGTCTTTCCGGAACGGAGCAAGCCCGTGCCACTGTTTGAACAAGACCCGGTAGAAGTCTTGCTGCCGGCAGCGTTGGGTGGACTCTCAGCGCGCGGCCAGACCCGGCCTGACCCGCTCGACCTTCCTCGAGAAAATGCGAACCTCACCGCCTTTCTGCGTGCCCACAATTGGATTTTGTGGAACCGGCCGCTGCAGCAGCAGCAGATGACAGTGCAACAACTGTCCAGCCTCACCTTCGCAGATCTGCGCCTTGCTGCGCCGACTATTCCTTCCGGCGTTCTCCTCCAAATTCAATCTGCTGCCTGCGAGTGGATGCATCGTGAGGCCGAGACCTTGGAATCTAAGCTCAACAAAATCAGTTCCGTGTCACTTGCGGCTGTCCTTCCATGTCTGCTTCGTTTTGCCTTTGCCTAGTCATGCCCGTTGCCTTTCCTTTTTCATGCCCGTCGCTTGCCTTGCCTCCACTGAGGTTCAAGCCGTCAGTCCGGATGTCTGGCTCGCAGCTCCACTCCTGATTTTTCCATGGCTTCCAGATCCAATCTTATTTTTTTGCTTGCCTTGCCTGCGTTGAGGTTCACGCTGGCTCTCCGGATGTCTGACTCCCAGCTTCGTTCCTGCGCATTCCAGAAGAAGATTTCAGCTCAATCTTTTGCGTCACTTGTGGCTATTCCACGTGCGGTTGTCCTTTCATGTTTGCTTCGGTTTGCCTTTCCTTTTGCATGCCCGCTGCCTGCCTTGCCTCCACTGAGGTTCAAACCGGGTCTCCGAATGTCTGGCTCCGAGCTTCGTTCTTGACTTTCCCAGGCATCGCTTTCAATTCAATCTTTTAAGTCACCCGCGGCTGTTTCCGAATTGGTGCGTTTTGCATGTCCCTTTTCATGTCCGTTGCTTGCTTTGCCTGCTCTAAGGTTGAAGCTGGCTCTATGGATGTCTGGCTCTAAAAATTCTTCTTGCCGAACTTTTGCGTTTCAGCGTAACCGCCATGTCCTCCGATGTCCTCTGTCAATTAGAAATGCGTGTAGCTGCTGCCATGTTCTTCCATGATTAACTTCTTCCTCCCATATCCAGCCCTCAGCTTTGGTTTTGCATTCCGTCTTGTTTCTGGCTGCGCACATGTGTTCCTAGCTGCTGCTGTCTCAAAGGCCAACAAGTCTGCTGAACCTGCGTCACTACCAGTTGCACTCCTAGATGTCCTTTTTGAGCGAAACAATCAATTCCTGTGTAGGTTTAGTCTTTATTGTAGCTTTTTCTGCCGTGGTACGTGCACATTAGGAACAGGCTTTCTCATCCGAGGTCCTGCTCTGAGTTTTTTTTGTCGCATGCTGTCTGCTTTCTTCATGTCCACCGGTGTTCCTGCGCAGTACTGTACCTAAGGCGAACAAGTCTGCTGAACCTGCCCCACTATCAGTTGCAGCCTTAGCTGTCTTGTTTGCTGCGAAGACGTCATGTTCTGTCGTGGTGCGCGCACATTAGGAAGCGGCTTCCTCATCCGAAGTCGTGCTCCCAGGTTTTTTTTTGTCGCATGGTCCCGTCTTCTTTCTCAACGTCCGCATGTGTTCCTACTGCCTCAGGCCAGCAAGCCTGCTGAACCTGCCCCACTACCAGTTGCAGCCTTAGCTGTCCTGTGTGCGCGAAGGCGTCATGTCTTGTGTAGATTCTTGTCTTGCCTGTGCCTGCTGCCCGCGTCCACTGAGGTCAGTCCCGCTTCGCCTCCGCCCCCGCAACGTGTCCAGCTCTTAGTCCGGCCCGCGTTTCTTTTCCCAGTGTCCTTCTCCTTTCAATGCCCATTGAGGCGCCAAAGCCTGCCACTGCGAGAAACATTGCTGCTCGCTTGCCATATTCTTGCAGTGACTTGCGTGTTGCAGTCTACAGTCGCTAGTTCTCACTGTCCGAACCTGAGGAATCTTACCGGCGACTTGGAGCTGATGGCTTGCTCCCTAGACCTCTGAGCCTTGAACTCAGACATGTTCCAGATCCTTCTGCAAGAATATGAATGCATTTGCCTGCTTCTTAAGGTAGAATATGAATGCATCTGCCTGCTTCTTAAGGTGATTACAACGCTTGCTGATGCGTCTACCGCTATCGAAAAAAGGGGCCAGTGCAGCTCGCGTGTGTGCATGGCTCCCAATATGAACATTTTTACGTCATAAATTTTTACGTTCATACAAGTTCCGGTCTCGCCGCAATTTCCATTCCTTCCATTATCGCCACTATAACAAGTAAGACAAGTATTAAATGACTCGACGACAACGACGACGACGACTACTACTACTACTAACTCCTACTCCTACTCCTCCTCCTAGTCCCACTCCTACTCCTCCTCCTCTGCTGCTGCTGCTGCTGCTTCTATTGCTACCACTACAACAACAACAACAACTACTACTGCTACTACTATTACTACTACTACTACTTCTACCACTACTACTAGTAGTACCATTACCATCTACTACTACTACTACTACTACTACTACTACTACTAGTACCATTACCACCTACTACTACTACTACTACTACTACTAGTACCATTACTACTACTACTTCTACTACTACTACTACTACTACTAGTACCATTACCACCTACTACTACTACTACTACTAGTACCATTACCACCTACTACTACTACTACTACTAGTACCATTACTACTACTACTACTACTACTACTGCTACTACTACTACTACAACTACCTTTTTTGTTTTTTTTTGATCCTTATTTGTTTTTTTTTTGATCCCTTAATTTTGTTTTTTTTTTTGATCCTTATTTGTTTTTTTTTGATCCTCTAGCCAACAAGCAGCAGCTGGCCGTGGCGTCTGCACTGGTTGGGGCTGGCGGAAATTTGGGAGCTGTTATCGCTGGGTTTTGCTTCTACAAACCCATCAACGATCCGCTGCTTCCTTTCCAGGTCCATGCAGGCTATGTCATGTTTTGGCTTTGCTGTCCCCTTGCTACTACTGGCGGGAGCATGGGGGCATGTTCCATGGCCCAGCTGTGGATAAGATGGATAAGACATCTGTGAATAAGACGTCTGTAGATAAGACGCCTGAGCCAGCTGGGAAGAAGCCGCAGGCTGCAGAATCCACAGAAAGTACCGTATAAAGTTTGGCATGTGTTTTTTTGGAAGAGAAACAACTTTTCCGAAGACAGCAAAGGACAGTCATGCAGAATGCATGCTTTGCTGGCCAGAATGATCCTTTGCATGGAGTGCAGGACGTTTGCAGAAAATACATCGAGTTTGGCATGATTTGGGTAGCTCTGAATTTCCCAGGGACAACCTTTCCAAGGACAGCAAAGGACAGTCATGCAGAACGCATGCTTTGCTGCCCAGAATGATCCTTTGCATGGAGTGCGGGATCGCTTTGTTTCTGGCGGATGAGCACCAACGTCGCTAATAGGCTGACTTCAGCGCGAAAAGGAGCTTTAGCAGCTTGGGGCAAACCGCATGGAGAGTCTCTCTTGCATGGCTACATCTACAGCCAAGCGCGGTCTTTTCCATTTGAATTTATAGGCAGTGTGTCGCTGTGTTGCTGAGAGGTTTGCAGTATTTGTACTTGTATCGGACTGTGTAATGCATTATGAAATTGATAGTACATGTGGTACAAGAGTTGATTTGATCCTTTTCAGATGGAGCTTTGATGTCGCTTGGAATGGCTTGGATGATTCTGGAAAAGTTGTGAGCAAACACGGAAGCTTCGCAGCCATTTTTGTCATTTTTCGAGACTCAAGCGGCAGTTGCAGTCGGCCCGCCTTCGCAAAAAACATGCCGGACTTCAAATTGGCAGTGGACAAGAACAACAAGGCAACAGAATTGGCGTTGCTTCGCGTATGTGGCACGGTTCAGCAGAATCCGCACATGAGGGCATTCTGGGCTTCCACCATTTCCTTCTTCCTAGCCTTCTTGGGCTGGTTTGCCCTGGCACCTTTGGCGCTCGAGGTGGCCACCAGCATGGGCACGTGTGAGAATCAACTTTACCCACCAGAAGACAACCCCAAGCGGGTGGCCTACCTGAAGTACAAGTCACTCAAGACAGGCAAAGCGTACTGCCAGTACGGCAAGAATGATGACACCAATCCCACAGACTGCAATCCCGTGCCACAGGACATTTTAGCGAGTGGGACTGCAGACGAGAAGATGCAGTACCGACCAGGGGTGCTGGCGGACTGTGTTTGCACCCCGGGAACTGAGTGCAAAGACATCATCGCAAATGCAGGAGTGGCTGCTGTGGCATCGACCATTTTTGTACGCATCGCACTCGGTACGTTGTTGGAGCGATTTGGGCCTGTGAATGTCCAATCAGGCCTGATGACCTTTGGAGCTTTCTGGGTTGCAATGGCTGCAGCCATTACAGCGCCCTGGAACTACACCTTAATCCGCTTCTTCATCGGGTGCGCAGGAGCGGGATGAATCCCAGACAGTCTTAGTCTTGGGTTAAACGAACCATGATTGAGAACGAATATCATCGTGCCAAGATGTGGTACAGACCATGGACAAATGTGTATAGCTTGTTCCAGCAAGAAGACTCACGCTAATTGCTTGTTCACGTTCTTTTCCAATATTCGGAGTGTGAGCATGCCACCAGTCCCCACCCATCGGCCGCCAGCCACCACCACCACCAGCAGCCAACCGACTACCAAACAACAATTTTTCCAGCACCCGTAGGCCATTGTCAAAAATTCGATTTGTATGGATTTGTTTTTAGCACAGAAGATTTTTCTAGGGACAAACCCTGCAGGAGCTACCTTTGTCACCAACCAGTTCTGGTGCTCTTTGATGTTTTCCCCAAACGTGGTTGGCACGGCCAATGCCACAGCAGCTGGCTGGGGGAACTTGGGTGGCGGTGTTACACAGATTTTTATGATTTCAGTGCTGTTCAATCCAATGGTGAGTTCTGGCATGCCAGCAAACACTGCCTGGCGAGTTGCCATGATCGTTCCTGCTGTCCTTTTCCTGATTTGCGCAGCCACCATGAAACTCTTGTGTTGGGACACACCCACGGCCAAGCGCTTCGATGTGTCTGTGACTGGTAAGACCCAGAAACCATCTTTGTGGGACTATGTCGTGGTGCTGAAAGACATCCGCGTCATTGTGATGATTTTTCAATACAGTGCATGTTTCGGCACCGAACTCGCCATGAACAACCAACTGGCCACCCATTTCAGGACCTATTTCCAAATGGATGCGGCAGATGCATCAGCCTTGGCAGGAGCTTTTGGCCTCATGAACCTGTTTGCTAGGTCCCTGGGAGGCATCACCAGTGACATCCTCTTCAAGTACGTTGGTTTCCGAGGTCGCATTTGGGCGCAATTCTTGGCCCTTTTCTTTGAAGCGGTCTTCCTCTTCTGCTTTGGTATGGTGGACAGCTCGCAGCCATGGTATGTTGCCTTGGCCGTGCTGATTTGTTTCTCCCTCTTTGTCCAGATGGCAGAAGGTACAAGCTACGGGATTGTGCCTTTCATGAACAAGCAGCAGCTGGCCGTGGTGTCTGCACTGGTTGGGGCTGGCGGAAATTTGGGAGCTGTTATCGCTGGGTTTTGCTTCTACAAACCCATCAACGATCCGCTGCTTCCTTTCCAGGTCCATGCAGGCTATGTCATGTTTTGGGCTTTGCTGTCCCCTTGCTACTACTGGCGTGAGCATGGGGGCATGTTCCACGGCCCAGCTGTGGATAAGACATCTGTGGATAAGACGTCTGTAGATAAGACGCCTGAGCCAGCTGGGAAGAAGCCCCAGGCTGCAGAATCCACAGAAACTACCGTATAAAGTTTGGCATGTTTTTTTTCATATCTAAGTTTTGAAGAAACAATTCTTCCGAAGCCAGCAAAGGGCACTCATGCAGAAGGCATGCTTTGCTGGCCAGAATGATCCTTTGCATGGAGTGCAGGACGTTTGCAGAAAATACCGTATCGAGTTTGGCATGATTTGGGTAGCTCTGAATTTCCCAGGGACAACCTTTCCAAGGACAGCAAAGGACAGTCATGCAGAAGGCATGCTTTGCTGCCCAGAATGATCCTTTGCATGGAGTGCGGGATCGTTTTGTTTCTGGCGGATGAGCACCAACGTCGCTAATAGGCTGACTTCAGCGCGAAAAGGAACTTGAGCAGCTTGGGGCAAACCGCATGGAGAGTCTCTCTTGCATGGCCACATCTACAGCCAAGCGCGGTCTTTTGCATTTGAATTTATAGGCAGTGTGTCGCTGTGTTGCTGAGAGGTTTACAGTATTTGTCATCTTGTATCGGACGGTGTAATGCATTATATGAAATAGATAGTACAGGTGGTACAAGAGTTGATTTGATCCTTTTCAGAAGGAGCTTTGATGCCACTGCAGGCTTGGAATGGCTTGGATGATTTTGGCAAAGTTGTGAGCAAACACGGAAGTTTCGCAGCCATTTTTGTCATTTTTCGAGACTCAAGCGGCAGTTGCAGTCGGCCCGCCTTCGCAAAAAACATGCCGGACTTCAAGTTGGCAGTGGACAAGAACAACAAGGCAACAGAATTGGCGTTGCTTCGCGTATGTGGCACGGTTCAGCAGAATCCGCACATGAGGGCATTCTGGGCTTCCACCATTTCCTTCTTCCTAGCCTTCTTGGGCTGGTTTGCCCTGGCACCTTTGGCGCTCGAGGTGGCCACCAGCATGGGCACGTGTGAGAATCAACTCTACCCACCAGAAGACAACCCCAAGCGGGTGGCCTACCTGAAGTACAAGTCACTCAAGACAGGCAAAGCGTACTGCCAGTACGGCAAGAATGATGACACCAATCCCACAGACTGCAATCCCGTGCCACAGGACATTTTAGCGAGTGGGACTGCAGACGAGAAGATGCAGTACCGACCAGGGGTGCTGGCGGACTGTGTTTGCACCCCGGGAACTGAGTGCAAAGACATCATCGCAAATGCAGGAGTGGCTGCTGTGGCATCGACCATTTTCGTACGCATCGCACTCGGTACGTTGTTGGAGCGATTTGGGCCTGTGAATGTCCAATCAGGCCTGATGACCTTTGGAGCTTTCTGGGTTGCAATGGCTGCAGCCATTACAGCGCCCTGGAACTACACCTTAATCCGCTTCTTCATCGGGTGCGCAGGAGCGGGATGAATCCCAGACAGTCTCAGTCTTGGGTTAAACGATATTTAAACGAACCATGATTGAGAACGAATATCATCGTGCCAAGATGTGGTACAGACCATGGACAAAGTGTATAGCTTGTTCCAGCAAGACTCACGCTAATTACTTGTTCACGTTCTTTTCCAATATTCGGAGTGTGAGCATGCCACCGGTCCACACCCATCGGCCGCCAGCCACCACCACCAGCAGCCAACCGACTACCAAACAACAATTTTTCCAGCACCCGTAGGCCATTGTCAAAAATTCGATTTGTATGGATTTTTCGAGGGACAAACCCTGCAGGAGCTACCTTTGTCACCAACCAGTTCTGGTGCTCTTTGATGTTTTCCCCAAACGTGGTTGGCACGGCCAATGCCACAGCAGCTGGCTGGGGGAACTTGGGTGGCGGTGTTACACAGATTTTTATGATTTCAGTGCTGTTCAATCCAATGGTGAGTTCTGGCATGCCAGCAAACACTGCCTGGCGAGTTGCCATGATCGTTCCTGCTGTCCTTTTCCTGATTTGCGCAGCCACCATGAAACTCTTGTGTTGGGACACACCCACGGCCAAGCGCTTCGATGTGTCTGTGACTGGTAAGACCCAGAAACCATCTTTGTGGGACTATGTCGTGGTGCTGAAAGACATCCGCGTCATTGTGATGATTTTTCAATACAGTGCATGTTTCGGCACCGAACTCGCCATGAACAACCAACTGGCCACCCATTTCAGGACCTATTTCCAAATGGATGCGGCAGATGCATCAGCCTTGGCAGGAGCTTTTGGCCTCATGAACCTGTTTGCTAGGTCCCTGGGAGGCATCACCAGTGACATCCTCTTCAAGTACGTTGGTTTCCGAGGTCGCATTTGGGCGCAATTCTTGGCCCTTTTCTTTGAAGCGGTCTTCCTCTTCTGCTTTGGTATGGTGGACAGCTCGCAGCCATGGTATGTTGCCTTGGCCGTGCTGATTTGTTTCTCCCTCTTTGTCCAGATGGCAGAAGGTACAAGCTATGGGATTGTGCCTTTCATGAACAAGCAGCAGCTGGCCGTGGTGTCTGCACTGGTTGGGGCTGGCGGAAATTTGGGAGCTGTTATCGCTGGGTTTTGCTTCTACAAACCCATCAACGATCCGCTGCTTCCTTTCCAGGTCCATGCCGGCTACGTCATGTTTTGGGCTTTGCTGTCCCCTTGCTACTACTGGCGTGAGCATGGGGGCATGTTCCACGGCCCAGCTGTGGATAAGATGGATAAGACATCTGTGGATAAGACGTCTGTAGATAAGACGCCTGAGCCAGCTGGGAAGAAGCCCGAGGCTGCAGAATCCACAGAAACTACCGTATAAAGTTTGGCCTTTTTTTTTTCATATTGTTTTGAAGAAACAACTCTTCCGAAGCCAGCAAAGGGCACTCATGCAGAAGGCATGCTTTGCTGGCCAGAATGATCCTTTGCATGGAGTGCAGGACGTTTGCAGAAAATACCGTATCGAGTTTGGCATGATTTGGGTAGCTCTGAATTTCCCAGGGACAACCTTTCCAAGGACAGCAAAGGACAGTCATGCAGAAGGCATGCTTTGCTGCCCAGAATGATCCTTTGCATGGAGTGCGGGATCGCTTTGTTTCTGGCGGATGAGCACCAACGTCGCTAATAGGCTGACTTCAGCGCGAAAAGGAACTTTAGCAGCTTGGGGCAAACCGCATGGAGAGTCTCTCTTGCATGGCTACATCTGCAGCCAAACGCGGTCTTTTGCATTTGAATTTATAGGCAGTGTGTCGCTGTGTTGCTGAGAGGTTTACAGTATTTGTACTTGTATCGGACGGTGTAATGCATTATATAAAATAGATAGTACAGGTGGTACAAGGGTTGATTTGATCCTTTTCAGAAGGAGCTTTGATGTCGCTGCAGGCTTGGAATGGCTTGGATGATTCTGGCAAAGTTGTGAGCAAACACGGAAGTTTCGCAGCCATTTTTGTCATTTTTCGAGACTCAAGCGGCAGTTGCAGTCGGCCCGCCTTCGCAAAAAACATGCCGGACTTCAAGTTGGCAGTGGACAAGAACAACAAGGCAACAGAATTGGCGTTGCTTCGCGTATGTGGCACGGTTCAGCAGAATCCGCACATGAGGGCATTCTGGGCTTCCACCATTTCCTTCTTCCTAGCCTTCTTGGGCTGGTTTGCCCTGGCACCTTTGGCGCTCGAGGTGGCCACCAGCATGGGCACGTGTGAGAATCAACTCTACCCACCAGAAGACAACCCCAAGCGGGTGGCCTACCTGAAGTACAAGTCACTCAAGACAGGCAAAGCGTACTGCCAGTACGGCAAGAATGATGACACCAATCCCACAGACTGCAATCCCGTGCCACAGGACATTTTAGCGAGTGGGACTGCAGACGAGAAGATGCAGTACCGACCAGGGGTGCTGGCGGACTGTGTTTGCACCCCGGGAACTGAGTGCAAAGACATCATCGCAAATGCAGGAGTGACTGCTGTGGCATCGACCATTTTTGTACGCATCGCACTCGGTACGTTGTTGGAGCGATTTGGGCCTGTGAATGTCCAATCAGGCCTGATGACCTTTGGAGCTTTCTGGGTTGCAATGGCTGCAGCCATTACAGCGCCCTGGAACTACACCTTAATCCGCTTCTTCATCGGGTGCGCAGGAGCGGGATGAATCCCAGACAGTCTCAGTCTTGGGTTAAACGATATTTAAACGAAACATGATTGAGAACGAATATCATCGTGCCAAGATGTGGTACAGACCATGGACAATGTGTAAAGCTTGTTCCAGCAAGACTCGTTTCTGATTTGTTCCATGCTCACGCTAATTACTTGTTCACGTTCTTTTCCAATATTCGGAGTGTGAGCATGCCACCGGTCCCCACCCATCGGCCGCCAGCCACCACCACCAGCAGCCAACCGACTACCAAACAACAATTTTTCCAGCACCCGTAGGCCATTGTCAAAAATCCGATTTGAATGGATTTTTCGGGGGACAAACCCTGCAGGAGCTACCTTTGTCACCAACCAGTTCTGGTGCTCTTTGATGTTTTCCCCAAACGTGGTTGGCACGGCCAATGCCACAGCAGCTGGCTGGGGGAACTTGGGTGGCGGTGTTACACAGATTTTTATGATTTCAGTGCTGTTCAATCCAATGGTGAGTTCTGGCATGCCAGCAAACACTGCCTGGCGAGTTGCCATGATCGTTCCTGCTGTCCTTTTCCTGATTTGCGCAGCCACCATGAAACTCTTGTGTTGGGACACACCCACGGCCAAGCGCTTCGATGTGTCTGTGACTGGTAAGACCCAGAAACCATCTTTGTGGGACTATGTCGTGGTGCTGAAAGACATCCGTGTCATTGTGATGATTTTTCAATACAGTGCATGTTTCGGCACCGAACTCGCCATGAACAACCAACTGGCCACCCATTTCAGGACCTATTTCCAAATGGATGCGGCAGATGCATCAGCCTTGGCAGGAGCTTTTGGCCTCATGAACCTGTTTGCTAGGTCCCTGGGAGGCATCACCAGTGACATCCTCTTCAAGTACGTTGGTTTCCGAGGTCGCATTCGGGCGCAATTCTTGGCCCTTTTCTTTGAAGCGGTCTTCCTCTTCTGCTTTGGTATGGTGGACAGCTCGCAGCCATGGTATGTTGCTTTGGCCGTGCTGATTTGTTTCTCCCTCTTTGTTCAGATGGCAGAAGGTACAAGCTACGGGATTGTGCCTTTCATGAACAAGCAGCAGCTGGCCGTGGTGTCTGCACTGGTTGGGGCTGGCGGAAATTTGGGAGCTGTTATCGCTGGGTTTTGCTTCTACAAACCCATCAACGATCCGCTGCTTCCTTTCCAGGTCCATGCCGGCTACGTCATGTTTTGGGCTTTGCTGTCCCCTTGCTACTACTGGCGTGAGCATGGGGGCATGTTCCACGGCCCAGCTGTGGATAAGATGGATAAGACATCTGTGGATAAGACGTCTGTAGATAAGACGCCTGAGCCAGCTGGGAAGCCCGAGGCTGCAGAATCCACAGAAACTACCGTATAAAGTTTGGCCTTTTTTTTTTCATATTGTTTTGAAGAAACAACTCTTCCGAAGCCAGCAAAGGGCACTCATGCAGAAGGCATGCTTTGCTGGCCAGAATGATCCTTTGCATGGAGTGCAGGACGTTTGCAGAAAATACCGTATCGAGTTTGGCATGATTTGGGTAGCTCTGAATTTCCCAGGGACAACCTTTCCAAGGACAGCAAAGGACAGTCATGCAGAAGGCATGCTTTGCTGCCCAGAATGATCCTTTGCATGGAGTGCGGGATCGCTTTGTTTCTGGCGGATGAGCACCAACGTCGCTAATAGGCTGACTTCAGCGCGAAAAGGAACTTTAGCAGCTTGGGGCAAACCGCATGGAGAGTCTCTCTTGCATGGCTACATCTGCAGCCAAACGCGGTCTTTTGCATTTGAATTTATAGGCAGTGTGTCGCTGTGTTGCTGAGAGGTTTACAGTATTTGTACTTGTATCGGACGGTGTAATGCATTATATAAAATAGATAGTACAGGTGGTACAAGGGTTGATTTGATCCTTTTCAGAAGGAGCTTTGATGTCGCTGCAGGCTTGGAATGGCTTGGATGATTCTGGAAAAGTTGTGAGCAAACACGGAAGCTTCGCAGCGATTTTTGTCATTTTTCGAGACTCAAGCGGCAGTTGCAGTCGGCCCGCCTTCGCAAAAAACATGCCGGACTTCAAGTTGGCAGTGGACAAGAACAACAAGGCAACAGAATTGGCGTTGCTTCGCGTATGTGGCACGGTTCAGCAGAATCCGCACATGAGGGCATTCTGGGCTTCCACCATTTCCTTCTTCCTAGCCTTCTTGGGCTGGTTTGCCCTTGCCCCTTTGGCGCTCGAGGTGGCCACCAGCATGGGCACGTGTGAGAATCAACTCTACCCACCAGAAGACAACCCCAAGCGGGTGGCCTACCTGAAGTACAAGTCACTCAAGACAGGCAAAGCGTACTGCCAGTACGGCAAGAATGATGACACCAATCCCACAGACTGCAATCCCGTGCCACAGGACATTTTAGCGAGTGGGACTGCAGACGAGAAGATGCAGTACCGACCAGGGGTGCTGGCGGACTGTGTTTGCACCCCGGGGACTGAGTGCAAAGACATCATCGCAAATGCAGGAGTGGCTGCTGTGGCATCGACCATTTTTGTACGCATCGCACTCGGTACGTTGTTGGAGCGATTTGGGCCTGTGAATGTCCAATCAGGCCTGATGACCTTTGGAGCTTTCTGGGTTGCAATGGCTGCAGCCATTACAGCG
>CAMXCT020001229.1:0-22500 GCA_947184155.2 Cladocopium goreaui
GAGGCCCCTGGTTGTTCAGCAGAAATGTAGGAGCCACTCAGGAGCGCTAAAGTCAAAATGAAAGCCGTACGCATTGCTAAAATGGTCTGCTCATAGGTCACCGGGTCAGAAGGATTGAAGCCAGCTGGAAACATCTTGCTCCGCAATCTCGGGCGCCGTAAAGTGCCAAATGACCAGCACGGCGGCCCAGCGTGCCACTCCTTCACCTTTCCAGATGCAGCTAAAGCAGCCGTCTTCCGAAAGGTGACTGGGTCCATCAAATCACCAAAGCTCACACCAGTAGCACCACGCTCAATGCCAGGATGCACTCGAAAACCTTCAGCAGCATGTGCCTTACTCCAGTTACCGGAGCCAGAGAACAGCTCAATGCAGTCGAAGGTCACATCTTCGACACCGGGCCACAGAGGTGCCGGTGAGAGACTCACAGCAAAGTCCACAGTCTGCTCGCTGGGAGGACCAAAGGTTTCCTCATGGTCCAGGCCCTTTTCATGCAGCACTTCACGCGCTCCATGTTGAAGCGCGGTATAGTAACCTCTCTGCTCTGTATGACGCCACATCTCTTCGGCAGCAAAAGCGCCCACACGTGTTCTGCAGAGCGCGCCACCAAAAGGACTAGCATCCATCATGAAAACATCCTCAGTGACTGACACCCGAAGATCCGCTTGAATCAGAGGACCAAGCAGTAACAGCGCAAGCAGCTCATTCACCGCCATCGCGCTCAGCTAAAAAGGTTGGTGAATTGGCAAGCCGACCCCCTCATGAAAAACTTGTTCCAGCACTGCAAAAGTAGGACGCCTGAATAAACATACATGAATCCAACATCCCAACAAACATTGCAGTATTTTCCTGGTTGCACAACGCTTGATCACAACGAAACTGGTGAGTAGCATGAGGAGTGCAACCCTGTTTCGTGGAGCCGAACATCTGCCAGCAATACCATCAATTTCAGCACCAAGGACTGTGGCAGAGAAAACGCGACGCTGCTTCTTGCCAGGGTGGGCTACCAAACCCACTGTGTTATACGCCAACTCAGCCCTAGCAAACACTTCCAAATCCCGGTCATTTTTGGCAGGATCCCACCTTGGAGTACATGACAGCTTGTGAAGACCTATATGATCATCTATAGTCAGAAGTTCATAAAAGGGACCACGAGGAATGGGATGTCTATATTGTAAAATCTCATCCGGCCTCATACTGTCAGCTATTGTACGCAGTAGGTTAAAGTGTGATTGCTGTGCTATCTCCACTGCAAGGCTGTCACCCATCGCAAGTGTACGCAGGCAAATGTAAACAGACTGGTCTGCATACTGAGGGTCATAGCATGAAAAACCTTCAAACTCTTTTCCCAGAAAAACAGTGCCAATCGCATTCCTTGCAGCTCTTTGGGGGGAAACACGGAAAGTATAGTAAAACTCACAAAGGTCATCAGAGGAAATTGCAAGACACTCATCCGCATGCAGCCGTATCAAGCCAATAAGATGCCCAGGAGCTAAAGTCTTTGTATACGTATTGCAACCATACATCCGAGAGTTTACCACTGTAGGATTGACGATAAGCCGGTCATACTCACTGTCTTTGTTAACAGCAAATAACCCTACTGCTTCATCTTCAGGTACACAATGCACAGGAATAAGGGCGCAGGCGCCCAGCTTGTCCCACTTTTCCGCCAGCTTCTTCAGTTCAGCTCGGTCGCAATGCACTCGCGCTCTCCGCTTGGCTGGCCAGTCAGTTGCAGGTTTACGCAAGACATCAGGGTCTTTGAAAGCAGCTTGAACAACAGGATCAACCAAAAAAGGCTCAGGGTTGAAAGTGGGTCCTAGCTTCCATTTGATGCGCTCCGCAATGACTGGCTTTGCTGGAGAAACACTCAGCGGAACATCTACACCAAGCTGACGGTTTTGATCTGGAACTGGTTCACCAGAAGCATCATGGTGAGTTTGCTGGTCAGGGGCAGCTGCTGTACTGCTGTATGGATCAAAATCCCGGTGAATCATATCTAAAAAACTTGCCATCTCATCCCAACTGATGTCTGGAACAGTGGAAGGGAGTTGGATTACTGCATCACAAATTTTGCTCAGCTTTTCCCCTGCCCGGCCTAGCTCGGCCGCAGCTACGGGTTCTGCAAGAAGAAAATAGCCCACCAGGCTCTCCAGACGCTCAATCATGGCATGCTGCTGATCACTGATTTTGGCACCCAACTCGCACACAGTTGAGGGGTATTTTGGGTACCCCAAACTAAGCCAATTGAGAACAATGATGACAACTTGCAACAACTTCGCCCTGGTCTCTAAAAACTTCCTTCTCTTGCGACGCCCGGGGGAGAGCTTAGCTGGGCCCGTCCATCGCCACAGCGGTGGGGGACAGGGCCATAAATCGGCAGAAGTACAACTGCCGCAAACATGGCGAGGAGCTGATGACTTCCTGCGAAAAAGACTTCGACGCAGGAACTCACCTAAGCCAGAATGACTCTGGCCAACTAACTGCAAGACCACCCGCATGATTTCAATGCACTGAATTGTTGCAGGCACTTCAAAGTCAGACAGCAACTTCGTACTGCCCGAATGCATCCCACAAAGGTCATCATGGGATAACAGCTCTGGGTGCACTGCCTCAGACTTCAGCTCGGAGCTGTAGTGGCCTCTTCGCCGGCTGGGCTGGGAGACCCCTTTCCTTTTCCCTTGCCTTTCCTTTTTGGCTTTGGTGTCACCTCGGTCTTTTCGTCCCCCTGAGGAGAAGCTTTGGTTTGCTTTCCAGCTGCTTGGATCCGTCCTTCCAAAAAGTCCAGATCCTTCAGGTAAGACACATTGGCTGCCACTGCAGTCGCCGATGTCAGTTTGGAGAAAGGTTGCAACTGAGCTCTCTGCTTGTTCCTCTGGCAAACTTGATAGTTTGGCTCCGGCAGGCCTGTCAAAAGCCATGCTAATTGAGTACGGCCTGCATCTATCGACGCCTGATCCACAAACGTCATGCCCTTCATTGCAAAGCCCTGCAGCTCCCGATTTCCAGATCGCGCTCCTACCTCGTAAGCATGGCACATCAGATACCCCATCATAGTAAGCAGCCGATGATCGCCCAGAGGTATGCGCCTTTCCATGTAATCCTGGAGGAGGCCTGGTGTTAACCCGGCTGGCGCTTGGAGACCGAGGTCGGTCAGAATCTGCTGCTCCCCCACACTGGCTAGTCGAGGAAGATCTTGGCTCATCTTCAAAAAGGCATCCCGCGCCAGACAGCCGCGGACTCCTGAGCTTGAACTGCCGCTTGCATCGGAGCCCCCCAGAGCTTTCTGAATTGGGTCCAGGTTCTTGGCTGTGAGATGCTTTGACAACATGCTCAGCTGCTGCGTCTGTAGTACCAGAAGGCGCTGCATAGGATCCTGCACCTCTTCCAGCGTAGTAGCCAGAGCTTCGTGCAGCTCGTCCTCCTCTGTAGCCCCCAGCATCTCCTCTTGCAGAGCATTGTCGAACGCCACCTCCGGCCGTTCTGCGCGAGCAGTACGTTCGTGAGCGCCAAGACGTCCTGGCCCAGAACCTGCCAATGCTCGCAATCTTTGAAGCACCTGAGCATCCGCTGGTTGAGACGGAGAAGAAAGCAGCTGCAAACCACCAGCCTTTGGAGTAGCATGGAGAGCGGCACTGCCTTGGAGAGTCCCCAGGCGAGTCTCTAGCTCGAGGATACGCTGCTGCATTTGAAGCACAGCATCCTGCTCCACGGTTCCACCGTGCGGCGGAGCGGCCGAATCTGGAGGTTCTGCAAAACCCTCTAAGCCGCTGTCGCCGGTCACATAGTCTCCAGCGGTGTCGTCGTCCATGGCATCGTGGATCCAAGCATCTGCGGCCGCCATCACCGCCTCCGCGGATGGTCTGCCCGCGCTTTGCCCCACATAGAAGCGATGCACAGTTTCTACTTCGTCGCCACGAAGGGGCGACCATCGGGTGAAAGAAGAAACGTGATCCCAAGTTGCATCCACCAACACTGCATTCTCTTCTGAGGTGCGTTTGCCACGAGGAAGCTCCACGGTGACGGTGCAAGTCCTGCATCCAAACACATCTTCCTGAGCAGTGACAAAGTCGGTCACCTCTGGAACGTCGGGCACCAAAAACATGAAGCCGCCAGACCGACATTTCACCAAATAAGCCACAGACTTGAACAAAACTGTGTCCCCCTCAACTGGGCAGAAGAGGACTGGGGCTAATGCTGAATAGCCAGCCGCTGATACCCCAAGCAGCGACCGCACTCCCTTCTCACTCAAACGCTTGCCTGGTACTCCGGCGGCCATGAGCAACCGGCGCCCAGAACGTAAGCAGAAGCTTCAGCACGGCTAGCAAAGGCGTGCGACACACTGTCACGATGGAACCTCTCGCCAGCACTGCCCCGCACCTTGGAGACGTAGATGTTGTAGGATGTAGTCCACCCAGATGCGTGAGGCGGGGCCGCTCGAAGTACCACGTAGGTCCGATTCTGCACAGCCAACCTGGGAGATTCACACACTGCAGTCGACTCGCCGCTCAGACGAATGCGGGCTGCAACACCAGCTCTCAAGCCACGTCCCAACCTGGCTAATGGAGACCACTCACCACAAGCACTGAGGCGAGGCACCCAAGATTCCAGCGGAGACAAATCAAGGTCCAGCAGCTGCTCAGGAGTGCAGGCGCCCACCAACTCAGCGCGCCACTGAGAAGACCAAGGCTCAGCTCGTTCGCCTTCAGGACCAGGATCACTGCCTGATGGCACAGTCCAACTAGAGTCAGACCTGGCAGGCCCAGAGGACCTAGCAAGGGATGCTCCTTGTGGCGAGTGACCAAACCCTGAACCTAAACCAGTTGACCTGGGTGGTGAAGAAAGCTGTGTGCTATCAGAATTTCTCTTCACAGAAATCGTGAGCCCTTCAAACTGAAATAAGATCTCAGCAACGTCAGACTCCTGGCTCATGCGGTATGAGTCCGATAACCAGCCAGTCGAATGCGCAGATCTTGACCCCCAGGCCCAGGAGCTGGTGCAATCAGGCCTATGATGCTATGCAATGCGAGCACCAAAAGTCGCCGGCAGGAAGGACTCAGCACCAGCACTGCTAAGAACCCACCAGTTTGTAAGCCAAGGAACCAGGCCAATCCACTGACCAGCAGGAGCAAGGGGAGAGAGATCAGGCAATCGTTGGTATGCCAAAAGCGCAGCTCGCGAAGGAAATCCAAGGGCCACGTATGCATACAGCTTGAGTCCGAAATCTTGCAGCCATGGTGCTCTCATGGTGAAAATTGGATAACAGGCATATGTGCACATTGACGGATTTTTTGAAGTTATTAGTATCGTTGGATATCCCAAGAAGAATTGCGAAGGATGGCAAATGTGATCAGAGTTGGAAGTAATTTGGCTTGTCTCTTCACTAGTTGATCGATATCTGTTTGGCTCCATGGTATCCTGTTGTGTGACCGTACCCATATTCAGCCAGGCCAAAAATATCCTAGCGGTCCCAGCTAAAGTGCACAGCAAAGAGCACCCCTATTGATTGGACGATGCTGCCCATCTGAAGCCACATCAGTGTAGGTCCTGTAGTACTGGCTCCTCAATGTTTCCTAGCAACCCCAAAGACTTTGATTGATGTCTCCATGTCCAAAATCACAAAAGAACTGCTAGTCCAAGCCACGTTGACCCGACCCATAGATCCGCGGCTTTTCCGCCTCCAATTCATCTGCCAACAGCTCAATATTGCAATGTAGCTTCCTGCCGTGATTACATGGCACCTTCCCGCAGCCGTTTCCATGTGTCAAACCCCTTGGGATTCTGTGACCATCCCCGACTAATGGGCCTGAAATACATGATCCAATCACTGATCGTAGTCCTCTTGCTTGTGAAAAAAGGCTCACCCCTTCTTTTACCATCGACCATCCAGTGAATTTGGGAAAATATGTGTATTAGCCATTCCAGTGACTTCAACTCTCCTATATCTTGTTACTCAATTCCCGCAATTGTTGCTGCAAAGGTGGATGTGTGCAAAAATCGGCTGCCCCAAAATCCCCTGGTTTCTCCGCCTTCCCAAAAAAAAAACAGCCATTTGGGGGATCCCATTTTCAGACAGCAAATCAATTTCCAACCCAGAAAGCTCCACCCATTCGCTGCCGCTCCTTTCGCAGTCTCCATTCATAAAGCGAGCAAAGACTGCTTGGTCGTCTGGCTGGAAGGACAGCACTTCCTGGCTTTGGATGTGACACAAAAATCGGGGCTTTGCCAACCAAACCCAGGGCTTAAACTAATTGAAAATTCAGTTTCAAAACAGCCAGCTTTCGGATTTGGCCAGCAAAAGTCAAGTAGTTTTAACATGTTTTAACGTTATACCAACGCAGAGAAGGGGACATGAGGGGTTCACCCCCTGTTCTGCAATGTTCTGCAAGGATCATGTGAATTGATCCCACACCGGATTTAAGGCCAAACTGATGCCTCTCCCGGTCTTAGTCGATTGCTGGGTCGTTCACTCGTTCACCAGTTCAAATGAGATCATCACCCCTCACATGGGTCATAATGAAGAAATATAATGTGAAATGTGGTGCAGTAGACTTCAGGCTTTGTTCAGGGTAGTCCCTAACTCAAAATGTTGCTGAAAAATTGAATCTGATATTTGGTTTCAACTGATTTCTGGAGGGCTCACCAAGCATTTTTCCGGGTCAGGCACCACCCCACCTGTGGCACGGAGAAGGGAGCCACATTTTGCTCCTGTCAAACCAACGCCAAATTTTGGGCGTCTTTTGGCCGAAAAAAATTGAGTCTTTCCGTCTGAAATATTGGAACCATTTATAGTAACGCCCCAAAAAAATGAAATATGATTGACCACGACTTTAGTAGAAAATTAATTGTTCTATCTTTTTCGGGGGGTGCTACAATATGCCAAAATCTGGCCCACTGACCAACCCCAAAGTTGTCTTTGGTATGTATATAGTGGTTTTGGGGAAGAAGTCCAATCAAAGAAATAGGAACAAATTTCTTGGCACATAATCCGGGTACCGCAATCAAGATTCCTCGCTGCAAACGGACATACCGATGGCATGTGCAGGCCCCTTCCTTTCCTTTCCATATGTTTCTTCTCTTGTCTTTGTTTTCCGTCTATATGTTTGTTGTTTCCCTGATTTTGTCCGAGACAAATCAAGAGTTGAAGACTTCCCGAGGCAATTTTTTAATCACCAATTTTCTGACACCCAAAATGTCCTTTAAAAATACCGTAAAATTGGGCAACACCTCGGAATGGTTTCGAAGTTCAACCGCTAACATCAAAAGGTATCCAGTGATGATTTGTGCGGCGCAAGGTACACCAGCATGCTGTGCCATTGATGTCAGAATGTCTGGGGTTCCTGAGATTGACAATAGGATCAGGATTTCAACCCCAGGAAACCACAAAAAAAAACATGGGTTTTCGTTTAAAAGATTCAGTGGTCATGTTTATCCATCATTTCAACTCTAACTCCCGTGTGGCAATGACAATTTAACACGATTAAGGAAAACGGTCCATGTGGATAAACGATTTACTTAAAAGCGCAGCTTTGTTGACAGAGGGAATTCCCCTGCGACTTTCAGCCTAATGAGATGATGGTCAAGGAACGAATGAACGCTTAGCTGACGAAATGTGACTAAATTGGGGAGGCCGTGGTGCCTAGTTGATCAAATTTCTGCGAACCTAATGGAAGCTGTTGACACCTTTCATGCAAAGACTTGCGCACCGGAGCTTCTGCATACAGGCGCCCGGGTAGGTTAAGTTTGCGCACGTGATCCCCGCTGAGAGTTCATCCCACGGAATGAAATTTAATGCACTTCTTGTCCGCTCTGTTTTTGTTCATCCCGAAAAGGTCTGGCGCTGCAAACGCTGACAGTTTGCAGTCCTTTCCACGGGACAGAGAACGGGGCACCCATGGAAAATAGCACGTTCAAGTGCTCTCGTGGCCGACAGGGTGCAGGGTAGGACGTATATATATATATATTCATATACATTTTTTAAATGTGTATATATGATATATACACATATACACATATACACATGTGTATGTGTATATCTATATAGATACATGTGTATGTTCAAATGTCTATGTATATGTATATATACCCACTATGTATCTATGTATGTATGTAATGTAATGTAATGTAATGAAATGTAATGTAATGTACTGTAATGAAATGTAATGTAATGTACTGTAATGTAATGTAATGTATCTATGTATCTATGTATCTATGTATCTATGTATCTATGTATCTATGTATCTATGTTTCTATGTTTCTATGTTTCTATGTATCTATGTATCTATGTATCTATGTATCTATCTATGTATGTATGTCTGGTAATGTAATGTAATGTAATGTAATGTAATGCAATGTATGGTAATGTAATGTAATGTCATGTAATGTAATATAATGTAATGTAATGAAATGTAATGTAATGTAATGTAATGTATGTAATGTATGTATGTAATGTATTGTACGGTAATGTAATGTAATGCAATGTATTGTAATGTTATGTTATGTTATGTTATGTATGAAATGTATGCAATGTATGTAATGCATGTAATGTATGTAATGTATGTAAGGTATGCAATGTATGTAATGTATGTAATGTATGTAATGTATGTAATGTATGTAATGTCATGTATGTAATGTAATGTAATGAAATGTAATGTAATGCAATGTATGGTAATGTAATGTAATGTCATGTAATGTAATATAATGTAATGTAATGAAATGTAATGTAATGCAATGTATGGTAATGTAATGTAATGTCATGTAATGTAATATAATGTAATGTAATGAAATGTAATGTAATGTAATGCAATGTATGGTAATGTAATGTAATGTAATGTAATGTAATGTATGTAATGTATGTAATGTATGTAACGTAATGTAATGTAATGTAATGAAATGTAATGTAATGTATGGTAATTTAATGTAATGTAATGTAATTTAGTGTAATGTAATGTAATGTATGTAATGTATGTACATTTGTATATTTATAAAATTGTATATATATATATACAAATATTATATTCCAGTTGTAATGGGTCATAACTGAGTTGCAAACGACGAACCGGGCCATCCTGGCGTCCAAAAACAATTCCTGTCCTCGACTTCGATGGAGCGATTCTCTGGGAGAACGCGAAAGCCATTCCTCGGAGGGGCACATAACTTGGCGAACGGTTGACGTTTGGGTTTATGGGTGATATGCAGTGTATATATATATTGATATAACTATAGTTCATGGCTTTACCAACTTACAACTGGGGCCTTACATTGAAAGAAAATAGCGATCTGTTTTCAGTCCGAGTACTAGAAAACTAAGGATTCTGAGCATGACAACAACCCATGCCCAACAAGTTGTTCTCTATTTATATAGTGTTCTTTGCTAATTCCGAGTAACAAATGTCAAACCCCGCAGCAAAAAAGTGTTTCGGAAAATTTGCTGGGTACGGTTTTCAATCCAATGGTGAGTGGATAAACTGACTATGCTTTGCGGCATTGGCTTTACCAATGGGAACCCTGTAGACTTGACCCTAATACCATGCACGTGTGATCAAGCCTCAATAAAACCAGTGAAAAACCACCGTCCAGAAATCGAACTTGGCAATGTGAAAACCCCGATCTTTGCACAATTACCAGCTTAAACTACCGAAAGGTAAGTGGCAAGACATAAGACTCAGAGATTGAAACTTAACAGTCACTGCTGTTGTCAATTACAGATGCAATCAAATGCAATCATCTATATATATACACAGTATATATATATAAACCCCAAGAAGACAGAAAAATCAACTCGCACTAAAATAGAAGCCTATCTTGGATTACTTCAAAGCAGGGACCATCATATATGTGTACATATAATACATAAATATAATATTATATTATATATATATATCCATATAATATATTATGATTTTTCTAGTTTCATCTATATTCATATATAAGACTATATATGTTCATCTATTTTCATCTATGTTCATCTATTTTCATCTATGTTCATCTATTATCATTGTATATATATATGAAATAGTATCTATATAACTAATATATCTATATATCTATATATATATATACATCTATATATATATTATAAACTATATATATATAATATGTGTAATACCAAATAGGAAAACACTAAAAATCGGCAAGGCACGCCACCGGAGCCTCGATGTCCTCGGCAGATCGCTCCGCGGCCTTCGTTACGCGCGGTCAATTGGGATTGGAAAAATACTGGGATTCAACAATCATACAGATATTATCATGATTTATCATGTATATATATATATACAAATATATATATATATATACAAATATATATATATATACAAATATATAGAATTTTATAGAGATTTAAAAGAAGATGAATTTGACCAGCAAACATTACAATTTCACCGAGGAGACATCGGATTGCACCAAGAAAAAATGCGATGCTTACCGAAATAAATATACAAGTAGCACAAATCTAAGTTTCAACAATTTGAAAGGATTTGGCTTCGGTCTAACCTGGCAACGGAAAATCACCCATGAAATCAATAACAGATTTACTTTCAATCACTTCGACAAAATTTGATCATATTGAGAATTGAGGGCTTTCCGTCGAGCCATGGTTGATTGACAGAGGCTAACCAACTCAAACGTGCGAAGTACCGATCAACAACTGAGTTACTGACAAACACTGGGAGATCTTCAAGAAAATGGGGAGTCAGGAAAAAAACACCTTGGGATCTAGTTGTGGATTTCAGCGCTAGTTGGGAATTGGTCTGATTAAGCCATCAAATTGTGCGGTTTTTACCTACCAAAAAAATAAACAGAAAAAGGACACAGAAGGTTGGGATACAACTTGATGTAGAAAGATTTTGTCAACGAAAAATGGAACCATATGGAACCATTACCGGGAGGAAGTGAAAATGACATGGATGTCATGGGCTGAAGATTTGACAAACAGCCGCTGCAGTTTTATCCATGGACGAGACTTGACCACAGATGGAGGACCACTGGAAAATGACCATGAAGGAAATGGATGGGAAATGGGATTCCAACTTAGGATATCGGGCGTCGGGCTGAAGTGATTTCCCAAAAGGGGAAAGAGATTCATGGTCGGGCGTCGGGCCAAATAATTCATCTTCAGTAGACAACCCCCATGAAGATGTTGACGTTAGTGAAGATTTGATCTATTTCATGACGGTTACCAACTTCCCATCTGAGGGTCGCGAGGGTGACTACCCAAAAAGGTTTACGGTTTCGACCTTAGTTTTTGATACAGATCATTCAGTTGCAATATGGCAACTGAATGATCTGAATCTCAACTATAGATTAAAGATCATTAAAGCACCATCAAATGGTAACAATCAAAAAAGAACATAACATAAAAACAATGTTACAATGAAAATAGTAATAATAGGGTTGACCGTTTTATTGCACCATGTATGTATATATACATATATATCATATTTTACCTGCAACTATTGGTTGTGGGTGACCCATGGCTGGCTCGGCCTGTGCTCGGCTATGTAGCGAATTGGTCGAAGCCGTAGAGGGCCTAAATATGTGACCCAGGACCCATGGAATTTCATTGAGAAGTTGGAGATTTGACCTGCCAGGATTGAAGCCCAAAAAGTTCGGAAGTCTGCACGAAAAGATCTAAATTCAACCAAACGAAGTAGAATTGAACCAGCCAGGATTGTATTGCAGTAACTGAAAGAGACTGAGAATCGGCAAGCAAAAATATGGGAACAGAACTGATCGAACCAACTTCAAGAGGCTTCACTTAGCCGAGCCAACAGTAACATGTAACAACTGTTCCCAGCTCACCCGATGTCGCACCGGACATCACCCGATGAAACCACCCATTCGATATTCGTTGGTGCTCTGCGCTGAAAACGGCAATTTGGAGCACAGTTTGCTGGAAGAACCTTGAAGATTGCTATGATTCCCAAAATGCGTCGTAACCCTAAGGGCCACCATGAACCAAACGGATTTCGTAACCGGATAACTAGCCCGTATCAAACAAGGGCGACATAAACAATATCATCAACCATATGGACGGATGCACATCTACCATATAATTACCTATATGGATTTCTGCGTCATTCACTGAGGACACTACCACGGCGGAAAGCCCATTTCCCGCGACGGTTCGTTTCACGAACGCGGCCGTTCCCGCGAACGCGACGCGCGGCCGCGGCCGCGGTTCGCTTCTTGGTGTTTTGCTTGGCAAATGGCAGGCGGACAAGAGGTGCACAAGTTTCGTCATACTTTTGGGTCGTAATCCTGACATTGACCAACTGACAATTTACACTTGGCATATCCTGGCACCGTCCTGTTGAGGGAACTACCAACCATATGCCATAAGTGCTTCGGTGCAGGACTGCTTGGTTGAGATCTTCACTTTTTACCAACAGATCCATATAATACAGTAGCACTTTCTTAACATTGGGACGCAAAAAACGGCGGCCACAGTGTGTCATAGTCAGGAAGGAATCCCATGCCCAGTCAGAGAAACCCCACATCCCAAGATCATTGTTGGTGAACAGCCACCTGTTCATGGGTTGAATTCCCAAATTTGATGCTTTGGGAATCAAACCACAACACATGCCGAGGACCGCTCAGAGTTTGGAGATTTATTGAAGCAACCGACGTCTGGGATGTTGCCTGACATTAGCTAGCAATGTATTTGGTCATATGTTCCGCCTTCCTCTTTTTCCATGCAACTAAAAACTACCGCCAGCCATTGGCCATTGGTGTTGATAACCATGGTAATCAACCCATTTGCCAACCAGGAAGACTGCCATTTGAAAAGAAAAAAAAGATTGTCCAAACCATTTACAGAGGATGTTGTATAAAAACAGGAAATCATGATCACGTAGCGTAACAATGCCTAACAGATTCAATCGCTGGCACTCGATTCATCTGTCATATCCAGTTCCTTGGGCTGATCTGGTACCTCGAGGACTTGACCCAGATTCATCTGGTGGCCATTAGCCCTCTATATCAATCACCATATTCAATCAGATATGAATCAGATATGTATGTGTATATATATATTTATGTATATATATGTGTGTATGTGTATATATATATATATACATATATAGTCATCCTGAAGTAGATAGAATATGGGAAATTTTCAAAAAGGAATTTTTCAAAAAAAAAATAAATAGTTGGAATATTTTCAAAACCCTCAGTTTTTACACGTTTTTCGTCTTTGTTAAGTCATTTTTAACCAGTTTTGGACACGGGTCTGGGGAAATTTTGAAAAATACAAAAATCAAACAACACCAAAAAATAGATAGAATATTGTTTCAAACCAGGTAGATAGAATAATTTGAGGGAATTGTGAACACCACGCGCAGACCCCACAGCAGCTTGAGACTGTTTTTCCACAGGATATTCCACCATATTCCACCTACCTACCCCTCCAAACCATATTCCAACTACCAGTTTTCGACCTCCCCGGGGGGGGTCGAAATATTCCAACTACCTGTTTTTTTTTTTAGTGGCCGACATCCAACATAATTCCAACATAAATCCCGCACCCTCCAAAAAAATATTCTATCTACTTAAGGATCACTATACATATATACATATATACATATATACATATATATGTATACATATATGTATATGTCCCCATTCAACACCATATTATAAATGTATAGATAAGTCTTGTTCAATGCCCATTGTTGATGATGTTTCATCATTTTTAATGGTAAACTCATAATTTAACACATCCTCTATTTTGTCCCATCATATCCCATTCTATCCCGTTTTATCATATCATATTCCCATATTTTGTTTGTTATATCTCCCCAGGATTGGCAGCCCAACTCAATCCCTAGGTGGTGATATCTCCATGTTTTTGGTTTGCCACGCCTCTTCGGGCACCTGAGTACGCTCGGTAGAAGTTCTGGGAAGAGGGACCCCCTGATTGTGGTTTACAGAAACTGACATCCACATGCAAAGAATGAGGGTTCTCCCACATGCCTAAACGAACCCAATTACACCATATTGGCATATACATATAAATATAAATAAACATATACATATACATATAGCCTCCTCCCCGCTCTTGGAACCGCGCAAACCTGAATTAGGTTGGTAAAACTTGTCCATTCCGTGACGAAATTTAGTCGCGGAATTAACAAGTTTCATTAGGGTCATCATCATCATCATCATCACATCATCATCATCATCATCATCATGATCCTCATCATCCCCCCCCCCCGCGTGTGCGTAGCATCAACTGCTTCTGCAAGTTCACATGAACGTTAACATCCCACCCCACCCCCCCCCCGCGTGTGCGTAGCATCAACTGCTCTGCGCACAGTTCAACGTTAATTCACATGAACGTTAACATCCCACGTTAATTCACATGAACGTTAACATCCCACCCCACCCCCCCACCCCATCGTATGTGGTTCCAGGAGCGGGGACGAGCCTACATATACATAGACATGGACATGGACATGGACATACACATGCAGTTCTACACATACATATACATCCCGTCGCGCCGTTTTCCGTACGTGCGTTTTGCACAATTTCATCATCATCAGGTCCACTTAAAGTTTATTTCGTGTGTATTTCGTGTGGGAAAAATAAAGTGTTTTTGTGCAGCATGCACAAAATGATGTGGAAATTGGCTTGTGTTTTTGAAAATAATCATATTTCGCTTGTGTTTTCATCCAATTTTGACCGAGAATTATGTGAAATTTAACATCGTTTGGAATAGGCTCTGCCCGCATAATATGTGTCATCGCATCAAAATAGGAAAGAGAAAACGTGGCCTGCGTGGCATATTCATCATCATTTTTGTCCAAAATTTGTCGAAATCAGTACGCATTTGGAGTGGTTTTATTTGGATTTTTCCTTCTCGCTGTGGTGCCGTACATGTTTTTTTTTAAATGTTGTTTTCCCAATGACACCCATCACAACACAGACTGCGCACTTTGTTTTCTTCTTCACTTTCGCAGCAAGTTGAGCTGGTTGATTGTCTTCGTGCGAATTAGAGTGTTGCGATTGACATACCTCCATTGGAACGCGCGCAAGTAAACCTCAATCAATTCTGATTGGCTTCCTAGCTGTTTTGGAATGAATGCTTTGCACCCAGTCCACACTTGGTCAATTGTTCCGGTATGTGCTTGAATGACTTCTCGTCCTCGTCTCAGTTCACCAGTAAACTGGCCAGCTAAATGTACTAGAAGGAAAAGTATCATATAGAGACAGACGCCAAGAACGTTATTACACCCCCCACCCCCCCTCAAACCCATTTCAGAAGAGTATGTGCAGAGACGTTCACAGACGTGTGATAGCGTAGCATCCAAAGCGTGCCAGCAAGTACGTTGAGACGGTGCTAGCGTAGAATGCCGTCATAGAAGAAAGACGATCATCTAGAGACAGACGCCAAGAACGTTATTACACCCCCCACCCCCCCAAACCCATTTCAGAAGAGTATGTGCAGAGACGTTCACAGACGTGTGATAGCGTAGCATCCAAAGCGTGCCAGCAAGTACGTCAGACGGTGCTAGCGTATCATGCCGTCATAGCAGAAAGACGATCATCTAGAGACAGACGCCAAGAACGTTATTACACCCCCCACCCCCCAAACCCCCCCATATGAGAAACGTCAAAAACCTGCGTTTTACTCGTACGGTTTTCGGGGCGTAGGCACATATACATGTATATATATATATATGTGCATATTGCCAAATCACCATTACATCCCCCCATAAAATGCATGGTTTTAACATCCCCATGCTGTTGCATAAATACCCCATCTTAGTTACAGTAGTAGGATAGTGATAGTGCTGTGTTTCAAATGCAAATCTTGTTCAAGCCTTTTCATATGATGAAGGGGGCAGGTTTATACAAATTTTGGTGACATCGTTAACATTTGCGTAGCACCAGGTTGTATCTTTTGTGTGTTTAATATGTGTATACAAGGTGAGGCCCCCCAGTTATACGTTGGTTTACTAACCCATTAACTATAGTTACATACCCCATAAACACTAGTTGACCAAGTTGTTGGTCAATTTAGCTTCTAGAGGAACTTACCTTGTATACATATATAAATGAACACTTTGTGTATATATAGATATAGATATGCAAGTGTGTGTTTATAAACATATATATATAATCGAAAATAAATAGACATGCATGTGTATGTATACTCTGCTGTGTATAGTATATAGTATAGAACCTACATATACAACATGTATTGTATGCTACATAATGTGCACTACATTTAAATACATACCACATAAAATGTATCATATTCGTTTGAATATGATTTATTGTGTAACACAGTTCTCCACCCCCAAGATATCCTCTATCTAGACAACTACCGGCCGCCACACCGCCTGCGGCTGCGTGGGCACCGGCTGCACCGGCTGCACCGGCTGTATCGGCTTGGTTGTCCGCTCGGCCACGTACCTCGGAAGGGCCACGGAACTCGCTGCGTTGATGGTGACCCTTCCGAGTGATATTTTCGGGGCAAAAACGGTTACTGGCATTCAGGATCATTCAGGTATCCAAAATTCTGTGACCAGCAAACATGCACTTTGACTCAAGGCATGTGATTTCAACGGCTTTGACCAACAAGCATCACACTTTAAGCAACATAAATGGGAGGTTGAGCAACAGAACTAGTGTTTTAATTTTAACCAGCAACATTGTGATTTTACATGTTTTTTTCAACAAGGGCAGGGGGTTTACCAACAAAAGCGGAGGTTCAACATTGCTTCAACCAGGATGGGGGAAATCGTCCTGAAATGGCTGGGGTGGATCTCGTAGACGCCGTAGAGGCCGTAGACCGTTTCGGGCAATTCCAGATGAAAACAGCGACTGTAGCGCAGCTGATATTCGAAAATGCAGTGTTACATGTCCAAATTACCTAATAACGTAAAAGTACGTTTTAAAAAAAAATGTTGAAATATATGTCAAACTACATGTCACAGCCTCTGTAGGGATATGTCGAGCCCTTGTCAATACATAGGTCAAAAATATGGTCAAACTACATGTCAAAACATTCTTCGGAAATGTCTTTCCATGTGTCATAACACAGTTCAAGCTGCATCGCAAAAGATAAGTCAATGTTTTTGTTCGCATCCATGTCAGAATACATATCAGAACATGTGTACAATTAAATGTCTATGAATATCTCGATACAGCAGTCAAAAACGATATCAAAGCAAGCACATATCCTACACGAATCTCCTTTCTTCGATGCCCAGATGAAGAGGAAAACCCTGCATATAGGCCTCATTCAGACATTACACAGCTTTCTCGTTCCAAAGCGACCTCGATCCCGGCATTCCGAAGCAACACCAGTCGTAGCGTTGCAAAGCGAACCACTCACCGGTTTGGTATTCCACTTGCCATCACCTATTGTTAGTTCAACAGGGGTTACAGGTAGTGCAATCAAACAACCAGTGGAAAAAAGATGAAAAAAGAACATGTATGATAGAGATTTCCTGAAAGATGTTTGGCATTTCTTATCAACAAAAAATTGTGGAGTTTACCCGTTATCCGAAGCGACTTCACCAATCACTGTGTCTGAAGGAGTCAGGTGTGTCTGAAAATGGTGCGAATGCAGCGAAGGCTCCATTTCCAATGGGAATATCCACAGTGATCACTGTAACCAGGGCTTTAGGGCTATAGCCGGTAAAACGCGCATCATGTGGAGTTTTCGAAGTTTGGAATCCCAACGTCTATGGGTTGAAACGTCACCTCCAAAGTTGGGTGGGGGGGACAACCACATGAATCCCTTCTTTTAAAGTCTTAAAATGACCCCCAAACGAAACCCTGGTGTCGAACACGATCTCTTTATGAATCATACATATTATCTATATATGTATATATCATAATATATTTAAAATTTTTAAAAAAAAAATGCATATATATATATACATACATTACATTACATTACATTGCATTGCATTGCATTGCATTACATTGCATTGCATTGCATTGCATTGCATTACATTGCATTGCATTGCATTACATTGCATTACATTACAGTACATACATACATACATACATTACATATATAATAATATAATATAATAATATAATATAATAATATAATATAATAATATAATATAATAATATAATATAATATAATAATATAATATAATAACATATATATATATCATTATATATTTCTTTTCATCTGGGTCTGGGTCCCTTATTGGAGGCACAAAAAAACACTTCGCAAAATGGGCTCTGTCGGAATCTCCATCTCGGAATGGTTTTTCACCGGAATTCTGGGGCTCCAACAATGGCCCGCTCGCAGGCCTCCAGAATCAAATGAGGTAACCATCGAAATAGGTTTCAAAAAAAATCCACTGAAATTCGGGATGTCACTGATTCACTGATTTTCACCTTTGAAGTAGTTGCTCAAAAATGTAACTTTAGGAATTTCACCAAGAAATGTGACATTCAATGGATTGGTTTAGGCAAATCCCATGATCCAATCCTGGATAAGCCATGGGTGATGATCCAATCGGGATGGATAAGCCATTCATGGATGGTTGATGTTCAAAGCAAGAAAAAGATGGAAAGCCATTCATGGAAGATATGTCAATCCACATTTAAATCAACATGTCAGGCAAAGATACATCTATTCCATCTATTGAGCAAGAAAGCTGAAGGCAGGTCACAAATAAGCTGACTCAAGCCCTTTTTGCCCGATTCACATCGCGGATGGAATCCAGGACGAAACAATCCGAGGGAATCTGAAAATAGGGTACCCCAAAAAATTGATGATCATCATATTCAAGGGGAAATGGCTGTTTAAATGGACCACGTGTTCAGACAAACCCAATGGAATTTATATTTGGATCAGTGAATCTGGGGCCCATGGAGTCCATTTTCCCCAGGGCCATGCTTCATGTATTTCTACTATCCAACTGAGAGGAGATATATCCCACACGTGTGTATATATATATATGTCTACATTATTATGTGTATCTTATGCATAGGTATATAGTTATAATGGTGTATAGTTTTTTTTGGACTATATGACTATATATATATGTGTATATATATAAATTGAATCTAAGTATATATAATATAATATCTATAGTTTTATACCAATGTATGTATAGATAATACTCAAATGTCATATGAAAATATATATACTCCGTTTATATCTTCATATCACCATGGACCATACCCATTAATTGACCTGCCATAAATTCATCCCCTTGCTATCGCACCTTGCCATGGGCCGCATGGCCACCGCTGCCATGTTGGGTAGAGAAAATGATGAATGTATCTCCTGTGAGATTCTGTTAGATCATGTTGAATTTCACATGAGTAAAACTTGGGGATTGGACCAGTAAAGGATTTTAACAGTGTAACAAATCCTGAATTCACCTGTCAGAGTGCAATCCACCGAGGATTTTCGACATGGGAAGCCCTCAAATCTCCAACGCCAGGGTCTACTTTTATGTATCCTGGGAGAACGCATCGAACTTGAATGGTGAATGGAAAATCACCCATTTATAGCCTATTTAACATTTAACCATGAAAACGTCCATTTATACGGGATTTCCCAGCTGGCCATATTTGATCCGGATGGTAAATATGTTTCTTCGTGGCACAGCGTTGCCCAAGTCTGTGTCATGTGAGTGCTTTCTGGCAGATGTTCGTAAAGATGAGCGGCCAGAAACTTCGAGGCTCCTTAAGTGGTGCCTGCCTCAGGCCCTGAAACCCATGGATTTTTGCAAAAAAAAGGATGTTCCTGGCTTTCCTGTTCCCCGTTTCAACCAAGTCTGGAAATCAAAGAATTCAACACCTGAGCATAGAATTTGGTATCCATTTTTGCATCAATCATGTTTCTTCTTGTGTGCATCCACTGGTTTGCAGACTGTATCAGATAGTGCATCTATCCAGTTGTCAATCAGGAATCATGATCTTTACTTGGGGCATCACTTATCCAAGTAATCGCTGTATGTTGAGACTGAGAACAGGTACCTACAAACAGGGCATGGTCGCTTCCTCCCTAGAACGAACTCGCCCTGTGACATTCATCATTAGGGGGCCACCCCGTTCGTTTTTCAATGGAAGAATTTTGGGATGGATACCAATACCAGATCTACGGGGACATCCTGTGCCAAATCACCGTATATTTTTCCATCTAGACCTGGCAACACCCTTTAAAGAGACGTCCTTTATGAAATTGCCGATTCCTCTAGCTAGGTGGCTTCTCCATCGAACCTTATAGATCATGATGATCATGATCAATGGACGGGTTTATGGGAAAATCTTAACCTGAAACCATTTAGTGTTTACCATGTGTTTACCATGAAATATCGCTGGTTCTGGCAGATTTTTCCCTGAAACCAATCCATTATAATCCATTGACATTTATATCTGGCTTTGTCCAAAATTGACATAATGATGGATACCCCAATTTGTGGCCATGGATTGCAAAATGCAATTTTCAACCATGAAATTTTTGGGCTCACCAATTCTCAAACCCAATGATCGCCATTCATAGATGATTGTCCGACCATCCACCATAACAAAAGCCTACGTGGAGCAAAACGCAGTCGAAGTGTTGTATAAGGATACTCACATGTTTATCACTACTCAAAATGAACAGATGATTTGGATTGACCAAATCATCCCAGATCTAAACACAAAGAGGGAAGTGAAACTCAAAACTGGTTTCATTTGTTTCAGGCCAACTGTTGCTACCTGTTCTATCCTGAGGTCGGCGAAACCCCAGAAGTTTGGTACCTAAATGTCATGGTTCTCGTTGGAAACAAACAGATGTTGCGACGGCAGATCCAGTAGCAGTCCAAGGAGAACCGTTTTTTTGAAATTCCATCTTGGTTCGGACAAATCTGTGGCCTTAGCCCAAGTTCTCACCACCATCTCCTTGCGCGTGCTGCTCTTTTCGCATCAGGCTTTCAGGCTTTCAATAACTTTCAGGCCATACTTTTTCAAGGTTTTCATAAGCTTTATCTGAAAGAAAGCCAAGGATAAACACGGATATGGTTCAAAATTGGGGAGCCCCAAAAGGCCCATGTAAAGTATTGGTCATTTTAGTGCGGTTACAGTAGTAATTGTGTGGGTTAAACCAAAAGATTCTGAGCCATACCATGTGCGCAGGAGTGCGTACACTGAGTGTGTTGCACCGCCTCGCGCACCAACGCAACTTCGGTGTTCACCCAAATCTGGTGTGATCTGAACTCTGGGCAAATATTCAGAATGTCCAGAACAACCATGAAATTACGTGTATATGATAAGTCTGTATGCATGCATGCATGTATGTATGTATGGATGGATGGATGGATGAATGGATGGATGGATGTAGGCATGTGGGTATGTAGGTATGGATGTATGGATGTATGGATGTATGTATGGCTGTATGGATGTATGTGTAATTATATGGCATGCATGCATGTAGGTACGTCGTACGTACGACAAACACCCATGTTTGTATGTGTGATATATATATATATACATATATATATAATATATATATAAACGTATATGTAAAGAGCTGTCACGTTTCTGTCCAATTGCCTCTTGAATTCCGATTCAACCTCCAACTGTTTATGTTCAGTTGTCAAAATGAAGTGGCGACCAAACCTGGACCCAACAGTTTCAACAACCCCCAGGCTCCACCTGGAAAGCTAACCTGGTTTTGTCCTAAAAAATTGGTGATGGAAGCCTCGTTTCATGGGGATGACAAAATGTGGGGATACAATGGGATACACAATCCGTGTTTTGACATTTACATCACATAATGATGGATACCCCAATTTGTGGCCATGGATTGCAAAATGCAATTTTCAACCATGGGATTTTGGGTTCATCAATTCTCAAACTCAATGATCGCCATTCATAGATGATTGTCCGACCATCCACCATAACAAAAGCCTACGTGGAGCAAAACGCAGTCGAAGTGTTGTATAAGGATACTCACATGTTTATCACTACTCAAAATGAACAGATGATTTGGATTGACCAAATCATCCCAGATCTAAACACAAAGAGGGAAGTGAAACTCAAAACTGGTTTCATTTGTTTCAGGCCAACTGTTGCTACCTGTTCTATCCTGAGGTCGGCGAAACCCCAGAAGTTTGGTACCTAAATGTCATGGTTCTCGTTGGAAACAAACAGATGTTGCGACGGCAGATCCAGTAGCAGTCCAAGGAGAACCGTTTTTTTGAAATTCCATCTTGGTTCGGACAAATCTGTGGCCTTAGCCCAAGTTCTCACCACCATCTCCACCTTCCGCCGGAAAGCTAACGCTGAAAGGCGAAGAAAACACTGAAAAAAAGTGCGATACCCAAGCAGACTGACTACTTTGAATTGGGCGTCCGCGGAAGTATGGTATGATCTGGATTTTGGGCCAATACTCAAAATGTCCAGACCACCCTAGATTTACATGTTTTTGATAAGTCTGTACGTATGTATGTAGGTAGGTATGTTTGTATGTTTGTAACCATGTAGCTATTTAGCTATGTATCTATGTAGTTATCTAAGTATGTAGGTCGT
>CAMXCT020001229.1:27500-117500 GCA_947184155.2 Cladocopium goreaui
GATGGCAGCTGATGTCCAACCGTCAAGCTCACCAGGACAATAAACTGTGGAAGTTTCACACACCCCTTACTTTAAAAATGGTCTTACCTGTCCAGAGGTTTGACATCTTTGCATGTCCTCTCGTGCCAGGCCAAAAATCCTTATTGTACCATCTATGCCCGTTCGAATCACAACCATGAGTTACTCTCTCCAACCCCAAGGTTCTAAGATCAACAGGACAATCCAGAATTCCTACAGGAGAAAACAACTGATATCTTGGGACATGATGTACGCGGAGAACCTGGCCACTTGAGTCCTGTTCCCATGTGTCCTGCCGGACTTCTTCTGTACATTTCAAAACTGTCTCATTTTCTGGAGACTTGGACGTCACTTCTTTGGCCCATTTCAAACGCTGTCGCTTGTCAGATCTCTGTTGCAACACTCGATTTTCATCAAACAAAGAACACCGACCACTCTTCAAACACTGTCGCAAAACGCTTGCATCCATGCTCTTCGTCAAACAATCTGCAAGCTGAGCATTTGATGTAACCCATCTCACTACGCAATTGGCCTGCAATCTTTCTCTGATGAGCAAACACTCAATGGTGGTCCTATGCTCCTCACACTGTGGAACGGCCGTGCGAGTCAGAAGGTGTCATAGGCACTCTTACAGTCGGTCACAAGAGCAGCTTGTCGGGCTTCGTGCAACACTTTCTCGGGGGACTGCCATTCAATCGAGGGGTTGTTCAACCACTGCCACAAAATCCTCAACCACAACAAACGATCAACATTCCCACTCAATGCCACTGCTTCAGCCGCCAAGGTGCTCCTAGTCACCCGTTGAATTTTCTTGCTCATCCAAGCTACTGGTGCTACCACTGATCTCTTGTTCTCCAGCAACTCTGGAGTCGTGACAAAAATCAAACCTCCCTGATGGGCATATTTCTCTTTTCCTGAAAGGAACGAGGCATCGGAGAAGGCACAGAAAGTCACTTGTTCAGGGGCAATCGGCAATGTCATTAAAGTCACAGGGTGAACCTTTGCCTCATGCAACACTTGATTTGCAAAAATCATGTCATCGACTGTTGCCTTTGCCACCCTACTTTGGATCTCTCCAACTTTGGCCGCAATGTCGGGACGGGTATGGACTGCTGCATATTGCAGAGCTCCAACAAGACTTCGCAACTGCGTCACTTCACTCGGGCTCAGCGCAGCTTCAGCATTGGTACGTCTCTGTTTTGGGATTTCAATTGGCCTAATCTTCTCTATATAGTCAATCTGATCATACTCCACACTGCCATCATCCCACTGCTGAAACCTTATGCCCGTGAAGACAAAGGACCCTTTTTCAAATGATCCAAAACTGAAACGCTTTCTGACTCTTTCCAAGGCTGCCATAAACATGTTGTCCCCACCCCCAATGCCATCATCGACATGAACCCCTAGGGAACCATGAACTCTTTCTTTCCCCTTTTCATCAGCAAAAACAAGACTAAAAACACAAGGATCAAAAGGACACTGTTTAAAACCTTCTTGCAACAATGAGTCACGAAACTTACAATACCACAAATAAGGAGCATCAACACGACCATACGCACTACCTACCAATTGACACTGATCACCAGGTTCCAACCCAAGGGCTTCTGTTAACTCTGGGGTGGGATACAAACCATCGAAGGAAACTAGTTCCCAACCATGACTACTCACCTGTTGCACCACCATCTGTCTTCCATCTTTGGTGGGTGTGGGTGAATCATTTTGAACCACCCCAACTCCAGGATCCTCGTATCCAACAACAATCAACCGGACCTTTGCCTTGCGACCCTCACTCACATCCTTGAAGTGATCCTCAGGTGAGACTGATTTCCAGGTGAGCAGCCATCGGCAGCGCATGATTGCTTCCTCAGGAATTTTTCTTTTCGATGCTTTTCTCACAGTTCCATGTTTGAGCCAGGCGCCTGTTTCTTTGTGCTTGGCCACCGCCATGCGCTGTTGGTCAGCACTGCTTAAATCACTCAAACGGACTTCAACTCGTTTCTTCTTTGCTCCAGTCACCAACAACACACTTTCATCTGCTGATCCAGCGCAAAACAATGCATGCTCTTCATGGTTTTCAACAGGAATTTCAATCTCCCAGAACTGGCAACACCTATCATCGCAGACATGGTGATGTCATCTCCAAACAGAAGGTCATCTGTTGGTTCAAGACTGACGCCCGCCTGTAAGATCACCATCGGACTCACTGACACTTTCTGGAACTGGCACACGAACGTAATCAGGGAGTTCATTCTCTGACTGTTCCACTCCTTGAGGCAGTTCGGACTGATTGCTCAACTCCCCATAGGTGTCCCAGGTGGCTGAACTGACAACTCTCCTTCGGGCTCCCCAATTGATTGGTCATATCCCTCTGTTTCAAGTGCCGCAGACAATGGATGCCCAATGCCTGCAGCACCTGCCAGTGGACATGCAATGCCTGCGGGAGTGGGTGCGGGGCTGCCTCCGCCACCGGAGTCTTTGTTCTGGGCTTATTGCCAAAGCGTCCAGGTGAACAGCGTCCCTCTGTCCCGGTGGGGGACCCAGGCAGTGGCGTTTTACGAACGCTTTCATTCACTCCTTATCGTGGCGACCAGGTTTCAGCCATTACGGCCCTGTGGGCCCCGAATGGACTCGACATGCTGAGAGATGGCAAGCAGCAGTACCGCCGTATCTATTAGAAGGACAAGAATGGCTGGAGCGTTCTCAGAGGTCCTCTTTTGGTTGCTTCCGGGTGATGGACATCACTTTCCACACGACACCGCAGAAGATAAATGGCCATGCACCGCCGACGCAGAACAGAGAAGTACCACGATCGCGCCTCCCTCGCGCAGTGCGATAGAGCCGGTAGGAAATTATGTGCTGCCAAGTCAAAGTAGATAGTGCTCTCGCCACCCATGGCACCTCACACTCAGAGCTTCATAGAGCTTAGTGGGCCAGCAGTGTTGGGCTAGAGCTCGCCTCCGTGTTCTCTGTCCACGGCCCTGCCCGCACAGGACGTCTCTCGGCGCTGTGCGGCACTTTGGATCTCTCCATGCACAGGGCAGCACGCAGCGCAACTGCTGACCATGTTCGAGTCTTACTCCAGCAGCTCCTTTTCCTCCATCGTGCCAAACTGTTGGCCACGCGATTGCAATACCAGTTGGAGAAAACGATTGATGACCTGGACGACATAGGGTTTGACGAGCAAGTGCTAAGCGGAGTATTACGAACCGCACACCTGGAGATACAGTCGAGGTCCCTTTCTGGCCGCCATGTTTCTACTAGTTTTTTGGATCCTGTTTTGGGAGCCATGATTAAGCAGGTTTGTTGGCATTCGATGCGCTCCAAGACTTACCGAGGCCTGGCCGAGACACGCATGGCAGCCTGGGTTGCTGCGCATGTGTTGGTCAAGCCGTGGTTTGCCGCGCCTCCTCCTTGCACCTTTCACTGCTTCGTCAGAAAAGTGAAAAAAATGCCCATAGAAGAATACATCTTGCGCTGGCTCCCAATCCAAGAGTTTTACTTGGTTCCTGTGCGCCTTCCAGTGCAGTTTCGGTTTGCAGGCGGTTGGTGGGTTGCTGCAGCAGGTTTTGTTGTTGTCTTGCAGCGATATCGCTTATGTGGCTCTTGGACGTGTCCTGGTGGGTTAGTTAGTGGCTGGACATGGTGTTGGGGTCGCATTTGGGGGTACTTTGCGGGTTGGATCTGAAGTCTAAAAGTCTTGTGATTGAAAGCTTCTCTGTTCGGAGTAGGGCGGTACTTAGCACCAGGGGAAGGTTTGGACGGCAGCAGGTTCAAAGTCCTTATGGCTCTGGTTTCTACAGTCACAAAGGAAACAACATGTGTGGAGGAATCTATTGCAGGCTGGCACGCGAGCTGAACCACTTGAAGCAGCAGGACAAAGTGTTGCGACAGGCATCTCAACTGTGTTGCTTTAGCTTGCAGATGCAATTCGTCACTGTTTTTCTGATGTTGGCCCTCTTGAGACCATCGCCTCTGCCAATGTGCACGGAGACCAAGAGACCTAGACAGAAACCATTGCCATGCTCAGCGAACCCGTTATCCCATCAAGTCGCTCAGCTGCGAAATGGGTTAAGGCAACTGCCAATGCGAGCCTAGTCGGCCCGGGCACGGAGGATGCTGTCACTCAATTGAGAGTGGCCTTAGAGGCGCTAGAGGAAGCTCTAGTACTCCTGGCAAACCATGAAAGGAATCACGGAGTCCCAAAACGAGAATCGAGTGAAGAACAGACTGACCGGAAAACTTTAACTGCCATAGATCGAGCAAGAATCTTTCAGAGATGGGAGGCAAGTCGTAGGGAAGAGAAGCACGGCAGGCAACAGAGTCAGAGATCTGTAAAGCGAAAATTTGAGGAATGAGCGGACCTATTTATGCACATTGTATTTGTGCCACAAGACAGTCATCAGCGCAGAGGGCAAAATGGCTTATCAACTGATTTTGTTGTTTTTTCAATTGTATTGCTTCTCTTCTCTCTCATTTTGATTTCGATACTAGGTAGCGAGGCTCTAATGGTACTCCACTTACTGACTTCCTTCCTGTCGCTTCTCCTTGTCTATTTTCTTGTCGGTGCTTGCTTTGTTTTGATCTTGTCTGCTCTCCCTTGCTCCAGGGGCTGCGATCCAACTATGTACTTGATTGGCAGTACACCTAGTCAAGAATTCTGTGCAGACTCCTTTTTGGGCTCCTCAGTGGCGGCATTATGAGGTAAATGACCCAACCTGTGAATATGTCAGTTACCTCATGAAATAGTGCAATTCCTGCACACCATCGTCCACGTGTTGTAGCTTCTTCCCTAACTATGCAATGAGGTCAATCAGAAGTATATGTCGCTTTCCATCTCTAAGATAGCTCAGGGCACTTCTGTCCAAAGACGTGACAGGGGTCCCTCACACAAACAGTTACGTATCTTTCGGGAATTCAACCATCATACAGAGCTTCTCCCTCATATGAGCTGCGTCAGTTTGCTTCAAAAGAAATTACCCAAGTTCAGTGATCTTGTTGCCTGCCATGGCGTGCACAACATCGGATGCATCAAGCTGTGACGAACGACTCCACCACATTAAACGTGTCATTAAGAAGTACACGGCTTGCTGTACTTTGCTCGACAATTTACAGTCCGCCCACTATCATTTGCTCAAGGCAAAGCAACAGGCCAGGGAAGTATTCTGGGTCGACGTACCAATGCCAGAAAAGCTTGATGAGAACATCCAATCGCAAGTTGCTCTACTTCACATGATAGCAGACTACAAAGCTCACATTGTACGAGAAATGGAATATGCTCAAAATGAGCTTTTAGTCCCAGTGGTGTATCCCGATGGCATTGAGCTCAGTTCAAGTGTAGACGAAGAACTACATGATGTGAGAGAGAACTGCTTCCCGCGCTCACCTTAGCAGGGAGCATATAAAAGACGAGAAGTGCTAGTGCTATAATAGAAGAAAGATAACAGGGTGCCTATAAGCCCCCTGTACCCAATTTGCCTGAGCCATGATAGGCTAGCTAGTCCCAACGTGTTTAGCCGCGCGCAGTGCAGTTTTGTGCAGCCACTGAAAAAACAAGATCACGTGTGTTTTCAGCTTGACTGTTAGGCTATCTCAAAGCTTCCCATGCCGTCAGCTACTAGGTTTCCAATACAGGGTAACGAAGTTCACACAGTCTCCATCGCACACGTAGTCTATCGGCTCAAACAGATTTCAGCAAATACAGCTTACCTAATGATGTGCTACTTCCATTGAGGCTAACATTGTTGCCTGACATCACCATAAATAGTATATGTGATTTGCAGCTACCAGACCACGGTGCTTTTCCGACCAAAGACGTGTCGGGACTGCACCTGGCAAGCGCCCCACTTGCGAAGCCATGTCGACTGCGCTCATGACATTTCTAAGGAACTACCATTGGAAAGGATATAACGTTGAAACCATTCAGAGCACCCCAAATATGTTGACGAATCTACATCGCGGCAAGTATCCTATCCACAGGCTATGTCACAATGTCAATATAGAGTGCAGAGCATTCAACTTGATGGAAGTATGCACATGGCTCAACGGTGAAAAATGGAACATCCTATGGGCTGAGGATGAGTCATGGCTCCCGGAGGAGGCGACAGTAATGATGGGGGCTTCATTGCCCCACGGATTCCATAAGGTCATTCCTCGGGAGTGTGATGAGGTTTACCTGCAGGCTTGGTTGAATATCGCAGGATACGGAGGTTTTTATCCCTTTGCAGCAGAGGTGCGACACAACGGATATGCATGCTGGGCCAACTCCAGACGATTTGCAATAGTTGCAAAGAGTGCCCAACAATGTGCTCGTATTGCAGAAATTATGCATGCTTACAATATACTAGGCAATCGCATTGAAACACTGCAGCCAACCTTGGAAGGAATCGCACTGAGTGAACAATCACGAATCAACAGTGCTGTCCATGAAGATGATCGACCTTGCTTTGATTTTCGGCTCACGCAAGAGTGCCAAAACGCAATAGCAGGCCTTTTTCCTACTCATGAAGATGAAGCGGATAGGATCTTCCAACTCAGTGAAGGCATCCAAGTGCTGCAAATGCAACATAATGATCTTGTACAAGAAGCCAACCGAGCACTTTATCGACTACAGCAAAATTGGCATGCTCTAAGTGAAGCGTATGCAACCATTTTCAATGACCTGTGAGGCACAATGAGTTAGCAGAAGTCCAGCGAAGTTGATCGTCAGGTAATCGAAAGAGGGGCTCCTTGGGCAGCTTTTCATGTGGTGATTCTCGCACATCGTGTAAGTAACTTTATGTGAACTGAACCACATGCTTACCTATTAGGGACCAGCAATTCTCCTCTTGACAGTGCCGGCGGTGACTGCAGTGTGAACATGCTCTCCTGTTGGCTCACAGGTATTTCATCCCACCTAAGCTGGCATGCCGAACAAGCAATATCTATTGCATACCCACTAGCAAGATAGATGACATTTCTACAAGGGCGAGTGTACGTGATGTTCAAGGAAGGGCTTAGGATGACCCCCAACCTGTACTTAACTTGTCTGTTCTTGCTTTCTTGTATTAATTCGTACACTATGGGTAACTCACTCAGTGTCCTAGGCTCTCCTCTAGTTCAAGGGTGTGAAGACTAGATGTGAGCTTAGTTCAGTGACAACGGGATAGGAACTTGAATCCATCCTCTCCATCACACAGGCTGAGGTACCCCAGCGAGACAGTCATTATAGTGTCATAACCGACATGTACCAAATTTTTGACATGTCCTGACCTGAAGTACCCCCACCATGATGGTCACGTTGTCTTTCCGACCAAAGACGCGTCGGGATTGCAACTGACCCACAACAACATCCACCAATTTGCCACCTTAATGTCCCTTTCACTGTATTCGCAAACTAGCAATCTTTACTTAGTGTGGCCTCCACTCTCTCTGCCCGTACTGCCATGGAGTATGTGCGACTTCGCGGAGAAGAACACCAGCTCTCTATGCCGGTAAAGATGATCCTATATAGTTTGGAAGCAGCACAAGACCTTATGGTGGCTGTGCGAGACCTCAGGCGTACAGTACGGCTAGTACAGTGTGGATGGGTCACCTTTTTCCCAGAAGAAGCACATGGATTGCAATTGATATATAACACCTTAGAAGCTGACCTTCAGCAGGTTGAATTGGACGGACAGCGCATCACACAGCATCTTTTGACAGCACTAGCAGCATCGTACGAGGACATAGTCCGAGTGGCAGGTTTTAGTTGTCCGTCTACACGAGGTTTGTGGGTCAACCACCTATACTTAGTTCCAGCTGCTGATGGAGGCATGACCGATCAGGCGGGACTTGCTCCAGTACCAATAGATGCCCGAACATTTCGGCTGAACATTCAGACAATACACATTACTGCGACCCTGGGCGGCTTTCTGGACCGCAGGACCATGCGGCAAGCAGCTGATACAGTCGTGGAAGTTGCTTTTCTACTATTACGGTCAGGGTTGCCACCCAACCTCCGCATCTGGACCACCATAGCAGCTGGGACCAGTTCAACAGTGCAAAGACTCCAACCAAGCACGCTCCTAGCGGATGTAGCCAGAATGATGGCTCCCGCCATAAGGTTTAATCTCCTCGTGCAGGATCGGCCCACTGCGGCCATTCGCAGCCCCGACAGAGAGTTAAGTGCGCCGGAAGTCGTCCTCCTGTAACAAAAAGTGAAATGACTGGTGATTTTTAGAGTTGCCGTATCTCAGATCAGTGGAATTCGCACGATTTACGGGCCACTCATTACCTTCGCTTGCCATTATGTGCTCAAGAATGGCTACCTCACAACACAATTCCCACAAATACTACCCAGTATACCTCCTTGGAGTTTACTTGATGTTTTCAAGCAATTAACGCTAGACATAGAGTCATAGCCAGACAGCGCACACTGACTTGCCATGGTGATGAAATGAAGCACTTAGATGTATTGGATGGAGTTATCGGCGCAATATCGCCCGAAGCAAGACCTCCATCTGGAGTTATAGGAGACAACATCGAACTGCTAATTTTACACCTACGAATGCCTGATGCTGCGACTTGGATTGCACACACTGCTACACATGCAGTAATCAGACTTGAAGAACAACAAATTCAAGACTACCTCCTCATATCCAATGGACTCATGCACAGGACCCCCTGCTTTTTCTCAATCAAAGAAGAGACGGTAGGGTGCCTTGATGGTTTGCTGCTTGCACAGCTTTCCCGTGAAGGAATAGGCCTCACAGATTCATCTACGGTGTACATAGCCTTAGCTCATGTACAGCACAGTTATACCGAACTTACTCACTGTTTAACAAGTTTCTGATGAATCAACCGGCTCGAAGCAGGGGCTTGCCTATTGTACTCAAGGGTGATATTGCAGTGAGAGAAAATTCTGACAGAAATGAAGTGATAAGTCATGTCACGACAGAGAGCATGATAAGCAGCGGTACTCATGAGTACACTTGCCCACCTTGGTCAAGTTCTGCAGATTGAGATCTGTCAGCAATATTGTCTACCCTGCCGCACTCCTGTGGCTCAAACCACCTTCCCATTTGCAGGGTTCCCACTCCTCTGACTAAAGACGTGTCAGGGGAGTACCCTCTCTCTATTTTACTTTCCCTCTCTTCGCCTTCTTCATCGTTCCCCTCCCTTTGGCTGTCTCCTTTTCTGCTACCCCATCTGCATCGTCACTGTTTGTACTTCAAGTGTGCTCCCTGGTCCGTCCCTGTCCGTCATTTGTGACTGATTCCTCTTTCTCCCTTCCTGCTCTCTGTCTCTACTTCTCCCATACCCTTGTGCACTCCGGTGGGCAGTCATGGCGCACTGGATTGGTGATAAGGTCACCCTGAAGGCAGGCCCACTGACTGGGCCTGACCAAGAAGGCCCAGCTGGAGGCAATAATGATACTGAGGCTCACAGTGAATCCCAGCGACCTGGGTAAACTATGTAACATAGATGTGTTTTTCATTGTAACATCCACTCTTTCTAGTGATTGTTTTCCTATGAAAACTATGGGACTTTTCCACATCTTTCTCAAACACTTTACTCTACGGTAAGTCTCCACAGGACTACTAGCGACGGGAATCTCAACCAGCGAGATCAACCGCATGATGATCCTTCAAGGGTCGTCGTTTTCGGATGGACCCTCCGAAAAATTCTCAGACGTGGCGAGCTGGTACAAAGAGTCCTACATTACGGAATACGATGGCATCCAGGTCTATCGGCAGCAGGGCTTTTATGAGCACGCCAAGCAGCTCCATGCGTGGTCTTTCTATGAATATAGAATGTGCATCAATGGAGAATGCTGGAATATTATCCTCAATGACGACATGAAGAGCCCGCCGGACTGGGCCTACCCAGGGTCCAGCTCCGCCAAATTGTCGCATGATTTCTGTCACGTAGATACTGAGGCCAGTGATGACGACTATACCAACTTTTGGTTTGTGGAAATGGGAGGCCGACAGATATGGCCCTTCTATGCCACAGATTCCTTTCAGGAAGATCTATGGATTTGGGTTAGCCCCAGAAGATTTGCAGTCATCACGAACCACCAACACAATGAGAAATTGAATCATTTCTATGTCGACAGGATGCATGAACATAATATCCTGGCAAATCGCACACCGTGCTGGCCCTTCACTGAACTGACCAATAGCTCAGGCAAGGTGACGGACAAAACCATCGCCCTGAACAGAGAATCCCGCTGTAGCTCAGCAGTTCACGAAACTTTCAAGACTGGCTTTGAACACAAGAGTGCCATGAAGCCTATGCCACGTAGAGAAGAGAACCTACATGGCAAGAGAAAGTACTCGGACCCCTCGGGACAAACGAGTACCCAACAGTTTGACCCGTCCGGGAACTACAGTGCCCGTGATCTGCAGAAACTCAATGCGACCTTTGCCGATCAGTCTGAGACTAAATCAGCCGCAACAGTGCCAACCCATACAACCAGCAAAGTCACGATGTGGCGACATGGTGAAGTACCGCCACTAGGACCTGCAGCAGAGGGCCGGGCCCGGGCTGCTAAACAGCTTGCGTATGCACGCACTCTATTAAATGCTGTCATGGAAGCAGCCACCCAAATGGAAGAAGTAGTGAGCAATTTAGTGCAAATCGAGCAAGAACAAGCAACGGCTAAAGAGGAAGATTTGGGGCAAGCTGCTTCAGCTGCTCCAACCGAATCTTGCACAGAGCCAGCTACAGAGGGAAGTCAGAACTGAGTGCACATTAGATTGACATCTGCATGCTGTATAAAGTCCGAGGGAACCACAGCGAAGACTGTGGCCTTATTCTCACCCTGAGGATGCAGGACGTGAAAAGAAGGTAATTGCACTAGATGGTACGCCTACTGATGGATCAGTAAAAGTCAAGTAGAATACAATATATAAGAATGCATGATTAAACATTGTCTTGCGATATGTTATCCTTTGCACACATGCAGGATGTGTCTTTGTGAGCATGTGGCCATTTGTCACGCTGCTCGGTGGAGTGCCTGCAACATTTTTGGCTCAAACAAAAGCACTGTTTTGATTATCACCACCCTTTCCTGGTACAAGCAAGTCTCTTACTAAATAGATTGCCGTATCTGCTAGACCTGTGCTATCACCGACGGCTGCACCGCACGTGCCTGTGACATCTGACTGCTGTTACGCATAGATTGTGCTGTCTTGCATGTCAATGAGACCACGTGGCAAGGTTTTCTTGTTTGATCTACGAAGCAATTCTGGCTCGAGTACAAATGGTCAGATCAGTTGTTGACTTTTATACTTCCAGGCATACCCCTCAGTATCCTTCCTATCCCCTACCTAGACGAGGTTTGTGGTTGCAGTCATAAGTGCGAGGCCTCTCTGGCTAAAGACTGTCAGGGTTGCCTCCGCTTCATCTTACGGGGCAAGTATGCGGCTCCGTGTGCGCCATGGAATCCTTGGCGAAACAACCCTGACAATGGACGTCGTGGAACGGACAACTCTCGGATGGGACATTATGAAACAGACGGCGATGGTGCTTAGGTTGGACTCACCCTTCCAAGTGGTCCTCTACGCAGACAGCTCGTCAGTAATCCAATCGCCATTGATGGCTGTCCAATTCGACACTGATACAAATGAGGCAGCATTATGCTATATAGTACAGTCATTGCAAGTCCCGTCAGCGCAGCAATATCAAGACCTTATAACTGCCATTGATCACAAAGATGTGATTGATGTAAGCTATCTTCTTGGCAAGGGCGTAGGCCTTATGGACGTGACGACTGAGGGAGGGCATATCAGCACATTAGTAGCCTCTGCTATCCTTCGAGACCACTCTGCTGATCCGTATGCTTACCAGCCTATTGCTGGCCACTGCTTCCCTCGACATGGGGCCAGTTTAACCTATCTACTGTTACAAGCCCAAGCTGACCCCAATATCATCCCGCCCAAAACGCAACCTACCACTATGTTGGAATTAGCAGTTGAGTTGGGCAGCTCGCAGCTTGTTCAAACTTTGCTTGAGGCTGGTGCCTCGGTGATGCCCGTGAAAGGAGCGCTACCACCCCTCTTCCTTGCTGTCCTCCATCGGCACAGGACAAATGTACAGCTGCTCCTAGATGCACAAGCGGACCCGTGGCAGGAGATTGCGATTGCCTCCGTGCTTTGCCATTCACTGCAATGGTACGGTCACCCTGCCCGTAAAGAAGTCTTCAACGCTGTACAAGCTGCTGCTGCGCAGAGTGCTGAAGACACGGTCATTGACCTGCTACAGCAATTCTGTAGCGCAACAGACGTGGTGAGACGTGAGCAATCTTCTCTGGCGCGAGTGAAACCCACAGCTTTGACAGATAGGGCCACCACTATCATGAATCAAACTGTGTGGAAATACCAACATATCGTTGAAAAACAGTCTCGACAGATAAACTTCGCTACGTTTCGATGGCGCAGAATACTAGAAGGACTGTATTTACCAGTACGAATACGAAATGAGCTGCAATCACCCCCGGAGCTCAACCGGGAAGGAACATTCCTGCACCAAGTTGACTAATTTTGTGCTCCAGATGAACACTTTCCCAGTGAGAGGCTGGCACCAGGTAAAGGCTGAATTCTGGCCTGCTTGTGACCCTGGAAAAACGAAAGAGCAGTACACATTAGTCACATTCTTCATTCAACCATGATGTCCTTCACTACACAAGTATAGTGTGCTCTGTTACATGTAGCTGCCGCTCCATGCGATCCTATCGGCTCAAAGTGCGGCAGTAGACAGACCTGCTGCCTCAGCTTATTTCCAGAAAAGGGAAATATAGAATGCCTCCTTACCTCGGTGAGGGATCGATATAGCAAACCCTTCCGTTGATTGGGCAAAGGGTATTACTACTGGCTTGCTTTGTCATACAACAGATCACACCTTGCTCTTTCGTGCATTGGGACCTTATTCCACTAGCATCCCTCATTGCTTGATCTCCTTTCACCTTATCCCTTCTCTCCTTTCCATTTGGTTTCTGGTTTTTCTGGCCAAAGACGTGCCAGGGCTACCAGCGCCTCTCTCCACCACCCCTCTCTTTCTTTTGCTCTCTCCTCTCCTCTTTTGTTCTTTGGCTCGTCCTTGCGGTCTGCTCCCTCCCTTTCCCTCTCTTTCTCCTTTTCATTGTCGTGCCTGGATTCTCTGACTAAAGACTGTCAGGGCTTCCTGCCTCTCTTGTCCTTTCCTTCCCCCCTGATTTCACTTTTGCTCCCTCACTGCTCCCTCACTGCCTTGTGCGCCGCCTCTGCTGTGTTGTCGTACATTAATTTCTTGAGTGTTGGGTGATTTTCGATCCACTTGTCTCCTGTTAAGGTGCTTGAACTGCCTGGCCAAAGACGTGTCAGGTTTTTCAACACTCGCCCCCTCCCCCCTTGTTTCTTTGGTTTGTGTTGCTTTTGGCCTTTTCTGGTTGTTGTTTGTTTTGTCGGTCTTGCGTTGGTTTTCGATTTCGACTTTCGAGACTGACTGGAGTGCTTGAGTCTTCTGACCAAAGACGTGTCAGGATTCTCAACACCCCCCACCCTCCCCCTTAATAACTTTTACACCCAATTCTGCTACACAGGAACTGCACAGTGTGATGTCTCTGATTTCCAGGGAACAAGTTGTGAAGTCCTGGTACGCGAAGAACCCTAACATCAGCTTCTTTGACTTGCTCTACGCACTTGAACAGCACAAGAGCATTTCTACTGAGTACGGGCTGAATGTATCAATTGAACAGCACTGGCGATTTGGTGACCCCCATAAGAAGACAGCCGAACCTGATCGCCATGACTACGAAATTGCAATGGTCAACGGGAGCGAAACCTTACCTGGACGTGACTGGCACAAGTTGTACCGATGGTTGGTTAGTCAAAGCTCTGCTTTCCTGCCTTACCATACGGTATATTTGGTGACGGACAATCGTGATTTGCAATCGGACGAGGTCAAGTCTGTGCCTGGACTCAGCCATTGGCCAATGGTCGCTGCTTGGTGGAAAGAACGGTTACGCTATGTCGGTCCATATGGAGAACTCACCACAGTTGTCTTTGTCCACATTTCAGATGACACTGGTCTGCATAAAGTACACCCGACATGGGCAGGGACGTACATCCTTGATGCTTGTGTGTTCCTCTTTCCGACCATCAATTTTGCACTGATTGACAGCGATTGTGTGCCAGTTACCCTCTTTGAGATACAAGAACTTTGGCTAGCGAGCACTGACCCAACCCGCCCAGCTACATCAAGCAAAGCTGCAAAGAGCAAACTGTCAAGCCCCATTGCGTCATCGCACAAACGTGCGCGCTCTGTGGACACGGGAAGGGACATGCAGCAGCCTGGTCCACCATCGAAGCTATCCAGATCGCATAGTGCGGACCATATTGCTGTCCGAACAGCTGATCCACTACGAGCCCCTCCGTTCACCTACGGTGCCAATTTGGCAGACGAAGTTGACTATGGTGATTCGCCAGACCCGAGTCCCCGCATGTCTCGTCGGGCGACGTCCAGCAGCGATGACTCCTCCCCGGCGGGGTCAACCAAACCTACCCGGAAGGACAAAGCAGCCGTGGATGAAACTGCCACTGCGCGTAGGCCCAAAGGAGTCATCCTTGTGAGTGAGGCATTCACTGAAATCAATGCGGGTCTGGTCATCGTACTAGCTTCGGGTCATGAGAGTCCTGTACCTGTCACTGCCTTGGAGGACGCGGATACGGATCCTGATGAAATAGCCCAAGTTGTTACCAGTGCTTACCATAGACATGTCGAAGCCTACCTTGCTACTACATATCCACCCGCAGACGTTGAGCAAGCAGTTGCTAGTGGATTACTTGGCTCTCCTCTGCTTGGCACGTCCACCCGTGTGACTGCAGATTGGTGCCATGCGTGGAGTTTGTTAGGCCAGTGGTCTGGATTAGTCACCTTTCCGGTTCCAGCCTCTGGAGTCTGGCCGCGCCATGGTCATTTACGGAGGATCCTTGATGGCTACCAAGGCAGACAACCGAACTTCCATAAATGGGCTCGGCCTGCCTACGAGCAAGGTGCCCTTCCGACCCTTAGCCTGCTGCCAGGTGAGGTCAGTGTACGAGTGCTACCAGGAGACAAGATGTACCAAGCCATGGCAATCGAGCCACAGTATATGCGGCCTGTTATTCTGCATGGGTTTGGCACCAATGCCAAGAAAAGAATGCCTAGCAGTCTCGGTGACCTCGCCCAATTCGGCTGGTTGCCGCTGGCTGCGGCTTTATTTGGTACACAAGAATGGAAGCCCCAATGGCTGCATCACAATTTCCTTCCAGTGGTTGGTCTTCGACTGCATGCCAAAGTGCCTCCTCCTCCTCTCTCCCAAGCTCAACTAATCTTGCTGTGTGGACTGTGGCAACGGAAGGAACAATCGGAACCCTCCTGTACATCGCTGCAGCAAGCAGCTCTTTTAAAGTTTGGTCTTCCGTTACCTTTCAGAGAGATGGCTAAATGGGAAGTCACTGTAATGAGCAGGCCATAGATGTTGGAGAAGTATCCAAACAAAACTACATTGGAAGACAACCTGAAGCTGCGCTGCCCGTAGCGCTCCAAGGCTCTGCCGAGTGGGCCTCCTGGGTCCTTTCCCTCTCAGAAGTCTGGCAAGATGACGCCCCAATGCAAGACCGACCCCTGGAAGTGCACTGCAGTGGATTAGGGGGTGGCCTACTTAATGGCGAACATGACTATGATATTTTCCTGCAAAATCTTGCGCAAACAAAGGTGTATGGCCCATCGCTTGCGATGACAGATGATTGGGAAGCACATGTCACCCAATTGGGCCTCACCAAAACAGTGCATGAATATGCGGTATACCAGCTACTCTCCACTGCAGAAGGATGGACAGCTTGGCGAGATTTCCTCCCTGAACAGTTCTCCGATCAACAACTGCTGCTCACGAGAGCGATTCGCCTCATTGAGGCTGCGAATATCCGGCCAGCCCATGCCAGGCCACCACACCCGACCTGGTCAACAGCAATTATGCAGATCTTTCGTTGCTACCATCCGCAAGGGAAACATCTATTTCTGAAGTCGTGTTTTCCACACTTAGTCACGACAGCGGATACAGGAGGTGTCAGGGACATCAACGTTTATGGTTTCTCGGCAGGGTCCTATACGGGCCTTGCAGTCCACGAGATCCTGAGTGAATTCGCTGCGTTCCCTGGCTTCACCAAAGTTGCTGCGATTGCGACGCCGCCAGAGATGATGCGACTTGCCACGGGCGAACGCAGAGTCACACTGGTGCATTGTCTGGAAGATCGGCTATGTGTGTGGAAACCTGACTCCTTAACAGAATTCAATTATCAGGTTGTTCTTATAGAAGGGCACCCCACATGGAGTGGGCGTGCCAAACACTCCTATGGCCACTTGCTTTTCATTGACCTTGATGAAGGAGTCCATGAAATCCAAAGATTGCAAATCACCACCCCTCAAGTCATTCCTCATGGAGTACGGTGCGAGGGATTGCTGCGTGTACTTTCATGGGTTAGCTTTGACCTTCCTGAACACCTCAAGACGACTCTAAGTGCTCTGTTAGTAGCAGCGGGAGAGGGGAACACTGAGCTACAAACAGTACCCATTGTCGGACGGGACATTCGGGATGGTCAGCCTGATACGGAAGCTGAACTACAGGCAGCTCTGATTGCGATGATTCCTACACCGGGAGGATCCCATGATGAGGGAGGGTTGCTGGTTCGCAACTTACTGGCGGAATTCCTGCGTGGTTTTTCATTACGTACCCTCATCTTCCTACTGGACATGGTGCTTCCGCAACTAGACGCTTATCATGCGGGACGGCAGCTCCAACATCTCCAGCCCTGGGTTAGTGTAGAACTAGCTCAGCAGAAGAAGCGAGGACAAACGGGAACACGGTTACAGGTTACCTACCAATATGAGGCGTATGCTGGCTTTCATGTCATTCACCTACATACTGACGGTGCCCCGCTCCTGCTCTTTAGTGCACCTTCGGAAGTTCCAACGACCTCGCCGCGTGCTCTCTGTGAAGCTGGGAATCTAGGCAACTTGGAAGCCAACGTGATGGCGGGCAGAGCACTACTGGGAGTACTCCAGTTGCCAGACACTCAGCAGCGGTGTGTCATATTACTGGTACATGAAAAGGTGATGCCTAGCGGAACCAGCAAGAACCCTGCTCAGCGAGCGCTCAAGCGCATTGCCCCGAAGTTGCTAGAGCTTGTTATCGTCTCGCTACCCATTGCTCGGACCTTTTGTGGGCGACTTTTGGACCAGTATCTCAAAACAATGAGTTACTTTGATCCTGCACAGGACTGGCCGAAACCCATCGAAGACCACGTGTCCATGGCCGTAGTGTGGGAGGAGCTAGCCTTTCTGGGAGACACACGCAGCCGCCATGAACTCTTAGTGTTTGCACAAGCTAACCAGTCGCGCCTACCATTGGCAATGGGCATCGTGCAGCCGCATATATACCTGTTCGCCGTATGGCCAGCGAGCGCAAAACGCAGCTGACTGATGCATTAGTCAGAATCTTGAGCCGGTTTTTGACACCAGCCACGATCTCGATGGAAGGGGCCCATGACAGTTATTACCGTGAGCATCTACTTCCTCTAGCAGCCCACGGTGATGGACATATCTTGACTGTCTCAATTGCACTGTTGCTGGCCATTTTGACAGGAAGATCTGACTTATGTATTGCAGGGGTCTTTGGTGCTGGCAAAACGCGGTCCCTTGCGGTCTTGCTCATTGCCCTGAGCTGCGAACCCAAGGACTTTGTTGCGATCATCTATACGAAAGAAAATGTAGCTGCCAAAGCACTTGCGGATCAGTTAAGTGACCTCGCGCCCCCCACAATCCGGAACTTTGGTAGGCTAATTGGTCGCATGGAGGAAGGCAAAGGAGACGCATATGCCTCCAAAATTGACGTCCGATGCAGTGACCGCAATAGAATCATCGCTCACAAGAATGTACTCATTGCAACAGGTGGCTCAGCCACAGCGGAAATGGCGATGCGCTATTCCACTTTTGGCCATTGGATCTCTCGCACCTGGCTTGCTTTCATGGACGAAAGTCAACAGTATGGCAATTACCATGAAATTGCAGCTCTTGCTGCCATTCAACAACCAACCCTTACAGTCTTCATTGGAGATCACAGGCAAACACCAGGAGGGCTGTCCAAAGGCCGAGCAGCGGCTGTCAATCGACGCAAACTGTTGCAACGGCCGTTAGGGCTCCGAGCGCTTGAGAAGCCAGGAGACTATCTTCCGCCGGCACGAATGGCAGCCCTTGTAGCTCAACTTTGGCCTGATGCGAGCCAAGATCCGGAGTCAGATCTCTATAAACTGCTGAGACTTGCAAATAAGCCACATAGTGGCCCATGGACATCCACTCCGCAAGACTACGAGCTGCCTGTCGCCCTAAGGCGGGTGCTCCACTGCCGAATCTCTTGTCAGTTGGATGCACATAGCAGCCTCATTGCAGCAGCTCTAGCAGTCCTGCTGATTGCCACAGCACCAGAGGAGTTTGGAGTACCTGAGTGTACCACAACCCTTGAAGCAGCCGGGCTATGTGGTCCTCATCGGTGGGGTATCATTCTCCCTAACAGCTCACGGGTCTCAATGCTGACGTACCAAGCGATCGTTGCAGTTCGTTATCCTGAATTAGTCCTTCACGAGCCCAATCACATCTACATTGGACACTTCGTGCCACATGAGGCCACTGTGGCACAAGGAGGTTTCCGTACAGTACTGTGGAATGCACCCAAAGATCTAAGAGCAGCTGTTGAAGATGTGGTTGCCTTCTGCACCTACCTGAAGAATTATTATCGCAACTTGCAACAGGGAGCAACCTCGCAGCTGCTTGTCTTATGCAACCGTACAGCGGTGCACAACTTGCTGCTCCAGCATGGCTTTCAGTCCGCGTGGTATGGCGGGCTGAGAGTTTCCACCACTTCCTCTGCTGCAGGGGCGACAGCACGCATTGCGGTCATTGTTCAAACAGGTGTCGGGTTTCTAAGTGGAGGACGTCGGGATGCAACAGCAGACGAGCGTGAGGACTGCTATGGAAGAGCAACTGTAGCGCTCACAAGAGCCATTGAACATACCTATATTGTCTCGCCTCTCGATATGGCAGGCATGATTGGCATGGCTCAGACAATAGGAGTGTACCATTACGGATACTTCACGCTGAAAGGCCGAGACATTCAGTACCATGGCCCTACAACCTACCCCAGCGACAAAAGTGCCATACTGGACTGGGGATTAAAGGCGCCTTTCATTCCCCAAGATAAACCCCCCCTTGCTATTGCTATGATAGTGACCACTAATGGAACACGAGCGTGGCGACGATATCGGTTGGTTGTGGCATGCAGAGACAAACTACGTCTTCCCCCTGATGTCCTCGCAGCGCTAGAGTCCCGCACACGTGACCATGTGCTGACGGCCAGCGGGTTTTTCCCCTGCTCGATTGATCGTGAATACTTGTATGGTTACGCTGCTGATGGCTACAGATCTCCCCTCTGGCTATGTGCAGCCTATAATGGGTCCCCAGCACTTGTTCATCGACATAGAGGCCACAAAGTCTTCTTTCACGTGGGTATACAGGATCGACAACTTGTCGTAATCCCGGGTATCCATTACTTCGATGCCCATCGGTTGCAGCCGGACCTTTTGGCCACATTGGATCGCCAATTTGATCCAGGGTCTATGAAACTCGCAAGCCCTGAGGGTGCAGGAGACACAGTGAACGACCCCTCCTCGGATGAGGAAGCAGCCTCTACCGATGGCGAGAGTGATCCAGAAGACCCTACAGTTGCGTGGTGCCCACCCATACCTGATGCAGCTGAAGATCCCTCTGAAGACGAGATCGCGAGTGCAGCTGACCAGCTCGCAATTCTGATTACTAATGTCCAACCTAACGGAAACCCTTTTTGCATACCCGAAAACCTTGGAATTCTCCCGCCGCTGTGGCTACAGGCGAGATTGACGTTGTCTTTGACTGCCATCCAAGAAAAGTTTGCGCGCATCTTGCTGAGTGTGGCCTGTGAACTGTGGTTGCGCGGGCAAATTGTCAGTGTGGAGGATGTCCTCCAGCAGACGGCACGAGCTCTCACAATTCGACTGGCAGAGAAGCTCGCCCAGGCGATGAGCTCGTTGATGAGATTGGCTGAATCCATGGTGACTCCAGAAACTGAATGCCTGTTGTATGCCACTTACTGGTTTCGGCCCATCCTGTCTGAACTCATTGGCTCGGCCCGAGAGAGCTCTGAGGTGAATCGAAGTCGAGCGCCGAGTGGCCCAGTTAAAGTCCTGGTCACAGATCGGCCTCATCGACGCACTACTGGGTTAGTGGACCTTACGAGTGGTGCCTCTGCCCTACTGGCATGGTTCCCGGCTAGCTGGGCCAGCAAAATTGCTCCCAAACTTCTCGAGAATGCTCCTGAGAATGCGCAGAAACCACAAGAAATCAACATCACGTGCCCGAAACGTTCCTGTGACGAGACTCCAGTGGAGGGAACAAAGCAGCTACTCCAGGCAGTTAAATTTGCTGCCAAAAACATGCCTGGTTTTCGCCTTGGATTGGATGAAGACTTTCAAATGGCTGGATGTTTCCAGGAGCTCATCCATGGATATACCACAGGGCTCGTTGAACCATACATGATGCGAGGTCTCCAACCGTTGGGACCGAATCGCACTACTCTGGAAGTGATCATACCCTCTCAAGTAGGGCTTACACCTGAAAAGTGGAAAGAAACAGCCACACTGTGCCCACTTGATTGGCCTTCCAACTACAGTCTGTTGCGATTGTGGCATACCAATGGAAGCCTTCATCAAACGGAAGCGCGACTCAGGAATCAACTGTCACACAGCCATATGTTTGCTGAGTGGACAGTGCATCTCCACAGATTTGCAGAGCGAGTTTTATTCCAGCAACCTGCAGTTTATGTAGCGGGACATGCCTTGCAAACCAACCTGCGGGAACGAAACTTCCCGGACAGGAAAGTCCGCAAGAGAGTCTCTCCTGAAGATCTGGACGAACATCAAAGGGCGATCCGAGCGCTTCATCAGCGTGCTATTGCTCAGCAAGGAGTGAACCCAGTTTCGTTTGGACTCACCAACGAATGGAACGACACTATCACATCAGATAAAAAGCATTATTTGGAACATTTCACGAGAGGTATGACATGATCCCCAGCTCACCCCTGCTCGCACCACTTATACCCTTTCTGTGTCCACCCCTTCCCCCCCTTCCTCTATTGTCTTATTTCGGTTTCACTCCCCATTGCTCCCTCACACAGTATTCGGCCTTTGTTTCATCAACAATGGTGGTGGGAGTTGACCTAAATCTCTATTTGGTCCCGTCGTCATGTCTACTTAAGGTTACTGTCCATACTGGTGTGTCTGTCCAAAGACGTGACAGGTGCACTGGTATGCAGTAGGGGACACAGCTCTTCCTCATTTATAATTGTTAGGTTCATGATGCTGTACATGCCTGGCCCCTACCTACTCAGATCTGTCAACAGTTGGTAGCCGCATTTGTAGTTGTGTGTGAGTGCCAACTTAGGCATAACAGATCGGGCAGCACGATTTCTCTTTGCACTAGTTTTCAGAATGTGTTGTCCAGTCGAGAGCTTAGACTATACTAAGGTCGCCTCCACCATGAAGCCTATTGCACGAGCGCACGCTCTCGCAGCCTTTGCCTGACAATCATCGATGGGTAATGAAACTGTTGTTATTCTCCCCAGACTTAGTCTTGACGAGACACCCACTTTCCCACCCTTCCCACTAGTTAAGGTATCTGAATTCGTTGACTAATCCCTAGGTTTTGCCCTTAGCTGAGCTACATTAGGTGTTGGTGCCTTGTTATCTAGTTCTGGTTTTTGTTGCCTGTTCCCTGCCTGACGTGGCCCTCCCTCCCCCTCGGATGGTCCTCTTTGGCGCCTTGGCCCAGGTTTTACTGGTCCCTCCCTCTGGGTATCGTTGCTTCCGGCGACGGCCTGGTTGCCTTGCCTCTGTGCGTGGAGTGTTTGTTGCGCATTGTCTCCCCTCCTCATCATGTCTCATGGCAACAAAGGCCTTTGGCCCTGTGTGGGGATCTTTCCCTCTACACCATGCTTCATGTGTTGTTGGGTGCTGTGTGCTCCCTCACTGAGGTATTCATCATTGTATGATCCTTGGCCCCTTTTTGGACTCCGCTAAGGCACTGTCGTACCCCTTCTAGTGCGTGTGTGTCCTTTCTCACTCTGTCCTCTGCTGCCTCCTGGCTCCTCTCCTCGCTTTCTCTGTGTGGCTGGTGGCGTTGTGTGTGTTATGCTTTGGCCGCTCCCCCCTTAGTGCTTCCCCCCATGATGGCAGTTTTCTTTTGGTTGGCTTTTTGTCGTTTTGCTTCACCTGTTGCCTGGATACCGAGGTTACCGCTCTACATCATAACTTTTCGTTTCACCTTTGCTACATCAGACTCATCTGGTGGTGACTAAGGATTTGTCCAAGGTGGGGCGTTTTTGTCACCGTCCCCCCCTCTCCTTGTTTCCCCTTTGAATTCGTTTGTTGTTTGGTTTGGTTGAGTCTTGTGGCTCTTTCTTTGGCTGTATTGGGGAGGGCCCTTCTCGCTCTGTTCTGTTTCTGCGTTTTTTCCGAGAGGGGCGGTAGATTCCCGGTAGAGCCATGGACTAGGCTGCACTGCAGTGAGCTCTACTGGCGCTGTCCAGTTGTGCTTCCTGCTGTTCAGTCTGGAGCGCCCGAGTGCAGCAAAGCCTGCCCACATGGTTCGTTGTGCGGATGTTCTGTACTGCCCTGGCAATGGCCCACTCGGTGGGAGAGAGTGGCCTCGTCTGGAAAACACAGCTAACATACGGTGCATCTGGTCCTCTCCGCAGGACTTGCTGGGACGATGACGCCTAGTGACTCCTGTGTGAGACCTAGTGCTGACGCAGTGAACCACTTCAACCTTCATAGTTTAGGGGAACGAGTTTGACAGCAATGCGAATGCGACTTTTGCATACATAGCGGCAGTATCATACTGGAAGTGCTCACGAGCCCATGCTATGGTCGGAAGCTTCATCTGTCTGTCATGGCCGTATTGTGCCGGTCAGGCCTATAGCCACCTTTTTACCCATGGTCTTAGGGTCTTGGGCCCATTGCGCTCTGACGGTTCCTGCGAGTGCTCACACCATTTTGCAGGCTGTCAATGCTCTCCTCCCCACCTAGGGGGGGAAATAGATTACAATCCCTTGCGGTGGTGCATATTGACAGGAACAGACTGCCGTGCATACGCTGAACGATACAGAGTGAACAGCAGCGATGCGAAGTTGCTATTGACAAGACGTCCATACAGGCGGCCCTTTGTCGTGTTACACATCAGTCTGCCTGCAAATTGGATTCGTTTCTCTCTTCTCAGGTAAGACAGTCTGGACGATCGTTTACTATACTCTATGCACTGCCGCAATTAATTAGTTTGCATGTTTTTGAGGATGATACAGTGGCTTAGGTCACTGTATCCAAGGCAAATCTCAAGTTTTGTTTTGGTTTTTTGTTGGGCCCTGCCCCGTTCTTTGTTGCTTCGCTGTTTTGCTTTGTGGCGAAACGCAAATCTGGCTGGGGGATTTGCGGGTCGTTTTTTGGTTGCGTTTTTTGGTTTGTTTGGTTTGTTTTTCGTGATGATTTGCCAGAGTTTTTGGACCACACGTGTCCTTTACTTTACTGCTTCTCACCGCTTACGCAATTGTAAGGACCGTGCCTAGTGCGATCGGCCAAATCGGAGGAAAAAAAAAAGGAGGCGGTGCGGACACCAGAGCTCGGCACAACTTGTTTCTCCATGCTGTGTGAATCTCCCAGCTGACCAGGTTGACTAAGTCGAAAGCAAGGCCCCTCTTCTGGGAAGCAAACATGAGCTTCAGCTCTGTTCCGACATCCACTTGGGTCAGGCTGTCGTGATGTACTGATTCAGAATACCTTGCTCCAATGTCAGGATCTGTTTCTGCTTGTTCTTGGAGTCCGTATGGATCTCTGCATTACGAGACCCGCACTTGGAAGGTGGCAAATGGACCAACGCCCCCGTTTCGACGATTGTAAAACAAGCATCTATCAATGCATGCGATGGTTGCTGTTCGTTTCTGTGGGTGAGGCGTGATGCGACCCTTTTTTTCCGTCCAACGCCTTCATAGCTTCCGCCAGGTCGTTCAACATGTTTAAGAGCATGTTGCAATTGGGATTAATTGATTGATTAAGTCACGCGAAGGCCGGTGCTGCAGAGTGGCCGCAAAAGTAAACTGGTGTAGGACCGATACATAGTCCTGTGCACTGTCACGATCATTCAGAAAACCAAACAAAACACCCAAACACAAAAACACACAAACCAAAAAACAACACAGGGCGGCGTCTTTGTTAGAAGTCAGACGATCCATACTGCAAGATCAACTCGCACGCAAGGTGTTCTGCAATCAGCGGGCCGCTAGGCGCTCTGCTTATCAATAGTAGTGCTGCAACCTTGTCGAGGAAAGACACAAGGACATCCGGTGGAAGTCATCTGGCCGCTTGGTGTGTTGGTTGAACAAAGGTCAAACGGCAACGGGCACCATGGCTTGATGTACTTTGACATCGTACTACGCTACCCTAAAACACACTACACTAAGTAAGGCCCCCTAGAAAGGATATTGTAATCCCCCCACCTCCTCACTCCCCTTATTGACACCGGCAAGCTTACCACAGGATTAGCTGCAATGGGTAGTGGTCAACCATGGGTACCCCATGGTGACAGAACTTCAGAACCACGGGCTTAAAAATAGCTAATTTCATGCCAACCGTGGGTACCCCACGTTAGCTCTAGTAGCTTACTGAAACTGCACGGACTGACTGGTGCAGGGTTTATCACGGCTACCGGAGCTACTGACTGCGGCATTTGCAGGGGGTGGGTCACTGCTTTCGGCTGGTTTCATCATTTGGGCAATCAGTGGATGGCTTTGTTTTTCGCGCAGGATCCTGGTCATTTCACGAGTGAAGGCTGCAGGGTCATCAACTAGTGCTTTTGCTTCCGCTAGTGGCCTGTCAAGGACAATGGCGATGAGCATTTCGCCACCATCTTTCTGGATTGGGGCTGGTCGGCCGGCTTGCACCTCTGCGAGGATTGCCACTGCCTTGTTTTCACACAGAGTGCGTTCCCATTCCTCTAGGGCTCTTTGAGCCAGGGTGTCAGTTTGTGGTGATGCCGATGTCCCTAACGCGCGTATGAAGGGGCTGTCAGGTAGCGTGGGAGATGGGAGATGTTGGATAGCCGCTACTGCACGCAAAACGTCATTTGTTTTGATTTCATACGAAGGGGACGTTTTCTTGCCTATGGTAGGCTCAGAATCAGCCCATAGTTGGCTGCAGTGTGTATCCTGGTTTTGGCTCCATGTACCGTCTGTTCCATACTGCATGGTGAGACCATTGAGGTGCGTCATGGTTGATTTCAACTGAGTCTCTTTTCATGTCATATTCTTTGAGCATGTCGTCTAATTCTTGCTGACTCGCGGCTCGATGAATACAACATTGTCTGACGGCACCATCAATGTGTTCCCACACCCTCTGAATTGGCCCATGGTGTTTTTGTGGCGTGTTTTGTTTTATTTGTTGATTGTATGGGCCAGCGTCATCATGGCACACAAGATGTCAGTTTGCATGCACCGAGATGATACTAAGCTATCATCCCTGCTTTAATCGTTTTTGTTTCACCCATAAACTGGAACTTGTCAGGCGACCCGATGGCTCAGTTGGTATGGCGTTGGTCTTGCCAGCGCTGACAGACTGCCGGTGGTGGTTCGAATCCCTGCTGGTCCACTCGGGAGTCTCAAGTGCGACCCGCCGAAAGGCAACGGGCGCCGACCACAAAAAACCCATAAACTGGAACTTGTCACGTCACTGCTCTGTGGTGTGTGTTGTTTTTTGGTTTGTGTGTTTTTGTGTTTGGGTGTTTTGTTTGGTTTCCTGGATGAGCGTGACAGTGCATAGGACTATGTATCGGTCCTCCACCAGTTTACTTTTGCGGCCACTACAGCAACGGCCTTTGCGTGACTTAATTAATCAATTAATCCCAATTGCAACATGCTCTTAAACATGTTGAACGACCTGGCGGAAGCCACGAAGGCGTCGGACGGAAAAAAATGACGGCACCATGTGCAGTAGCCATCCTACGGGCACATGGGAGTCTTCAAGGAGTCCATCTTCATTTTGCTCGATGATTGTGCCCAGCATAGGGACATCAATTGTTGCCTTCAGGCTGACCTGTGCACGCTTGCACTTCCACGTGTCAGGTGCTAAAAGGTCTCGGGCAGCCAGCAATTCAAGCGATGGGAACTCCGGTTGGTCTTTCATTGGCAGCACCTCTTCCATAATAACTAGCTTCAACCCGTGCAGTGGCTGGGGCTGCTGCCCTTGAGGGTCTTGGTTGGGTTGGGGCGTGGTATCCTTCAGTGCTGCAACGTCTTCAAACCAGGTGGGGCGGACCGACTGGACGCCTATGGGACTGGCGGAACTTGCGGTTTTGATACTTTCTCTGCGCAGGCTGTGGTATACTGGTGGGATCATCCATGCCGGCACGAACACTGTGATAAACTGCACGTTCCAGATGACCTGCAGGTTCTGTGGCTTGATTTCGGGCGTGATGCATCTTACCTGACCATCGATTAGTCTGGTATATGATTCGGAGCGGTCGAAAGATGCTGTGACTTTCAAGCCTAGGTATAGCTCTCTGAACCAGTATTCCTTAAGCAACATAAAGGAAAGATGAGGTGCCCTCACTTCCAATACGTGCGTTGCTGGTATTAGAAAGGTGACCAACCATTCAGCTAAGAATTCAATCATTTTGACTTCGAGCTTGGGGAGGATAGTCTGTACCGCTCGGAGCGCTGCCGCAATGTCTGGGACATGTGTAGGTGAGGGCAGTCCGACTGTTCGCCTGGCATATTCATCGGCAAAGTAGAGTCTGCACAACTTTGAGACCCACTGGCTCGGTTTCTCCATGTCTATGGTGATCTTAGCCAGGGGCCATGGGTCTGGAAGCGTGGACAGGCAATGCAGTAATTCTGAAGTCAGGTCTGAGGAAATAACTGGGAGAGCTTCACCTTGCGGGCGATAATCGACTGTTGGCCCTACTGCGCCCTTGCTTCTTTGTGTATGGGTGCGGGCTGCTATATGCACTGCTTGGATGGTGGACTCATATTGGTTGACCATCGCCCTCAAATATTTGCACGCGCGGACTGCTGCTCTCCTTGTGTTTGGCCCATCTTCGGGCTGATTCTTGGCAGCTGTTGCCAGGATGTCTCTCGCTTCTTCTTCCGGCGACCGGGTGGGTTCTGTGCCAGGTGTCGGAGCAGTCTGAGCGATACCTTGGACTGGCGCCTCTTTAGCGCGTGGCAGGTGGTCGGGGATTGGCAACGTAGGGTGTACCCGCCATCCATCAAAGAAGTATATACCTGGCAGAGACAGGATTTCCTGCTCTGGGCCGGTCTGTGCTACAACTTGTCCTGTGCGTGCTTTGTCAGGCACACGTATGTGGGAAAGGGTGTGCGATCAGCCGCGTAGGCATACAGGACAACTTCGGGGAAGGGAAGATTCTGAACGGGGATCCATTTGTGTTGAGTTGCTAGGCCTGTTTTGACTTCTTGGAGGTGATCTCTGTTCAGCCAGCGAAGGTCTGACCCTCGAACCAATATGAGACGGTATCTCGCCCGCTTCACTTCGTTCTCTTGCTGATCGTGGTATTGATTGGCGATTGCAAGGGGAGGGAAGTCCCATGCTGGCGCGGAATTCAGTGACCACCGGCTTAGCTGTGCAAGATTCTCTTGTTCTGGGTCGGCATCAAAGTCAGGCCAATCCCATGTCGTCTCTCCTCTTCGAAGGCCCCGGATGCCATATGCTATGGTCGCGACCACCTGCGCCATGCCCATGAGCCCCATCATGTCTAACGGGGAGACAAGCAGGGTCAACGATTTGGACCGGGTGAGTCCGACAGTGATTCGGCCGAGGCAGTCTTCCGTATCTTCCGTAGGGGAACCATTGGAGTAGTAGTTGGTGTTCAGGAATCCGATACTTGGCTGAGCTACGATTGATACCTGTGCTGTTCCTCCTGCTGAGTTGGCTATTGTTTCTACGCGCAAAGTGCGGGCATAATCCTTCTTAAGCACTGAACGGTTCAAGTTGTTTTTGTGGTCTGTTGCCGTGGTCATTACGAAAAGCCCATCTGCGAACCCAGCATTTTTGGGGAAGGGATAGAGTACCTCTGAGACGAGCGTTTCTAAGTCTGTCGCTACTAGGCCGTTAATTCTAGCATTGGTGTCCCAAAGGACGAATTGAAACCCCGGTGGTCGGTCTGGAAGTCCTCCGGAGGCGAAACTTCCCAGCTCCCACATTTCGTTGATGAATCTGCAGAGGTCGGGGTACCGAACTGCCACTACTGAGTGGTATGTCACAGGACTGACTCTTGAACTGGAAGGGAGCATCAACCCCCAGGCATGGATGTCGCTCACTCCGGCGGTCTGAGAGTTTAAGACTGCTTGGATGTCACCAGCCATAGGTAGGAGGGTAGCGGCATGCTGCAAGATCCAGGCAAGGCGTACCAGGGATCGTGGGAAGTTGACCGTCGTGCCTTCCAGCAGTTCTGCGTCCACGAAAGTGGAGAAGTGTCTTTGCACATGTGGCTGGGCGGCTTCAAATTGGGCTCTCAGGCCTGGGAGAACGGTATTGGCTGCTCTGAGGTCTTCCGTATCTTGTGGCGAGAGTTGGCTTGTCCATAGCTGACCTAACGTGTGCTGGCCTCGACGGAGTATTTGACTGAGGGTAGCTAGGCCTTCATTGGACGAACCGTCCAACAGCCGGATCATTGCATCTGCGAGGTTAGCTGGCATATAATAATTTCGGTCACTTCGCAGCCCATGTTTTTTGGACAACAGGAGTTGTCGAGATCGTTTCGCGTTGCGGGCTGCACGATCAATGCCGCCGGGTGTTTGCTCCGAGTCTCCTGTCCACAGGACTAGGGGTTGCTGTCTCAGCAGGCTGATGACTGCAATTTCCCGGTCAGTACCATATTGCTGGCCTTCGTCAATGACCATGAGGGAAAGCTCTTGCATGAAGCCACCCATTGTGGACCATTGCATGGTGAGATCCTGGGCTACAGTACCTCCTGTGGCTAAAATTAACTGGCACTTGCTCAGCATTTGCCTTCTTTCTCTCGGATGGATGTCGAATTTGGTGTGGGAGTAACTGCTCTTGTTACGTTCTTGGTCCCCCACCAACCTACCTATGCGCCCAAACACCCCCGACGGGGGGTCGAGCCATAGGAGAAGGTCAGCAAAGGATCTAGTGCCTGAGTTTTCTTTGCAGATAAACAATATTTTTAGGCTGTCAGTGGCATCGATTTCAATTAAGGCCAGGATGAGGATTGCCATCGACTTTGACTTGCCTGCACCGAAGAGTCCTTGGATACACAGGTCTAACCGATTGGTGAGCAAAGCCATTGTCACTGCACAAAGTGTGCCCAAGACATGTCCGTCTAGTTCAGCGGCGAAGGAGAGTGCAGTGGTGCGGGTCCATGGGTGGGGTTCACCTTCCACGTGACATGGGATAAGCACTAGGCGTAGCAACTGTCCGCACAAATGCAAGAAATGTGATCGTTTGTTGCCATCCATTCCTTCAACTGCTGTTTGGACATTATATATGCCTAATCCCAGGTGGTACCTGCACGGGGGAGTTTGTGCGACAGCGGTAACCTCTCTGGTGGGCTTGGTACATCCGAACATCCACATTGTGTGGAGGAAGAAAGTCCCTGGGAGCGGGCCTTTCTGCCCCTGTACGGTAGCATCGATGGGTTCCAGGCGCTGGCCAGAGGCAACATACCAGTCTTGAAGGGCTAAGAACTGTTCTTGTGCAAAAAAGTCAATGGCTGGCCCCGAGAGAAAGGCTACTTCGATGAATCTGGGGTTGCACTGTCTGTGTATGCGGGAGGCAGGCAGCTCATCCTTGCTTTTGGATGTGCGTGGCGTGATGGCAAGGACCAACCCAAAAAGGATTTGAAGGTCTCTTCCGTCGTCGGCTGGAGCATCTGCGGTGCCTACCATTGCGACAAGTCTTCCCGTGCCTATAGGGCTAACTTTGTGGTGGTGTGCATCGCTCTCTAGGAGGCTGAAGACTTCGGTTTTGCCAAGGCTCGGATGTCGGAACGCAAATGCATCTTGCCCCCCTTTGACTTTCCAGTGACCAAATTCGCTGCCCTTGAAAAGGAATTCGAATGTAATTGGTTGCCATGGTTGACGGATAGGTCCAGCACTTTGCATTGTGAGCCCTGTCTCATTATGGCCTTCATTGGGGCTGAGCATTGGTAGATAGTAGTCTAGCATGTAGACAGCCATGGGCAGTTGCAGGGTGCCGAGGAAATGTTGAACCATGGTGGTATAGGTGAGCAATTTGGCCCTTGACGCAATGGTAACAGTTGCCAACGAGGCCAAATACTGAGTTGCCTCTTGCTCCGTTTGTACCGCTGAGTTGTGCACAGCGATGTGGTTGACTAGTGCCTGTGTTGTGGTCTCAGGCAGCTCGCACATGATGGCTAATTCGCGCAGGAGTCGTTTGGCTGTTTTTGGGAGCTCGAAGCTGCACCATGATATCAGGCGGAGGGGAGCTTGTGAGTAAACCTCAAAGGGAAGCACTCCTGGGGTACCCTCTAACTGAGCCATGTCCGGTCGTCCCTCTGGAAGGGCAACTCGTGTCCAGTGCGAATAGCTGTGTTGTGCAGTGCCTAGGTATGCTCTCCATCCTGTGATGTGTGTGATTGCAAAACCCCGTTGCTGTAGCAGTTTGATGTCTTGGTTAGACGGGTTCCATACGCAAAGCCGGTCATCTGCATGGTGAATGAGGTGTACCTGTCGGAGCTGGGACAGTCTGTGTGCCGTCAGTAGCGATGGTGGCAGAGCAATGGCTGCTAGCACGGTTTTGCCTTCAATATCTGGGAATTCTGTAAGGATGGTTTCCCATACCATTCCTGCATACGAGCCAGCGCTGTGGCCTCGAATGAAAAGAGACCCTACCATGTACCCGGTTAATCTGAGATAGTCTACTGGACGGATTTCAGGGGGCAGGCATACCCCGACCAACGGATGCGCAACTAGTAATTTAGTAAAGATGAGGCGTGATGCGACCCTCTTGCTCGGTCAACCTCCTTTGTTTCTCCACGAATGGTATTTTGCGGGAAGGTTCTGTGTTATCGCCGACTGTAGTCTGTGCTTTCAAATCGGCTTACCACCGTGCTGGCTTCAAAATGAAGCCGTTTCACGTATGCTACTTCCCTAATAGTCGTAAAAATCTTATCCGTGAAGGCTTTCATGTCTGCATCGTTCACTGACTCTTGCGGAGTCCCCACTGCAAATGCCAATGAGGAGAAAGTATTGATGGACTGGGCGTGGAATAGGTCCTTGAGTCCTACCTCCAGGCTTGTCACATCTCGAATCAAAGGCTGCTTCTGAATCAATCAACGACATTGCGACGCAGATTAGGGGTCAAATTGCAAAACCTTTCAAACACTTGCTGCACATGAAAATGATTCAAACAATTCAGAAAACACATTGCACTGGATAATCCAGGTGTGATCCAGTGGGTAGAAAATTCTGGGTGGATTAGCCACGCTGCGGCAGGATTGGGTTGATTCCACTCCATGCTTGTAGTGAGTCCCAACTTTGCTCTGTCTCTGTCAAAACAAACTTGAAGAAAACCGTTGATAAGGAACAAATCTGTACTTCACCCTCTACAGTGGCCTAACTGTGCCCACCAACTAGGCAGCTTGTTAGCCTCGATTTTTTTCCCTTTGTATACTGAGGTCGGAACGGTCCCATGTAGGTCAATTTCAGCCCAACACCACCAGGGGTTTGCTTCCAGTTTGGCTCTCTTCCAACTGATGTTGGGGCACCATGCTTCTCGGATATCAAACGCCCACAGTTCAACACCCTCCGATTCTGCAGCTCCTGTAAGTGGAGTGTCTTCAACTTTAAGCGTTGCAAAAGGCGATATCCTTCTGGGATCTTTGGAGGTCTCATTTCCCTGTGAGTGTAGCTCAACTCAGCTGCATCCTCCTCTGACCCCGAAGAAGTCGTATGCCACGTCTAGCATTTCCACACCTGGGTCGTAGAGACGGCTTGGTTCCTTCCCAACTTCGTGGTAGGGAGGTTCGTCGCCTTGAAGAGCGTACACACCTGAGCCACCAAACAAATCTGGACCAGGGCTTTTTGTAGGTGAGCCGAAAGAGGGCCCGTCCAAAAAAATCGGACTGCCCTGCTCGTCCCTGTTCACCGGCTCGAATTCCTCGACTGTGTGTATATTCCCTGATCTTTCAGGCTCTACAAAACGGCCTGATCTTGTTCGATCTGGAAGGAATTCACCCAGTCTGATTGCATCTAGTACACTTCCCAAGACATAGAGCGGTCTTGCAAGAGCATCCCGGGAGTAGATGATCGGAGATTTCAAATGAGCCACATGACCGCCCAAAACACAACGGTCATCCAACAAATGCCATATTTTGCTACCCAGGAAAGTGCTGTTGTCTTGCAGGAATGCGATGTGTAACGTCGCATAGAGGGGAGGTGGTGACCCCCCGTACCCTAGGAGGTGTAACAGGGGGGTAGGTGGTGCCCCGTACGCTAGAAGGTGTTGGGGGGGGAGGTGGTGACCCCCCGTTACCGTAGATGGTGCGGGTGGTGGCCCCCCCGTACCCTAGAAGGTGTTAGTGGGGAAGGTGGTGACCCCCCGTACCCTAGAAGGTGTTGGGGGGGGGGGAGGTGGTGACCACCTGTATCCTAGAAGGTGCGGGGGGGAGGGAGGTGGTGACCCCCCTAGAAGGTGTGGGGGGGGGAGGTGGTGAACACCCCCCGTACCCTATAGAAGGTGTTGGGGGGGGAGGTGGTGAACACCCCCCGTACCCTATAGAAGGTGTTGGGGGAGGTGGTGAACCCCCGTACCCTAGAAGGTGTTGGGGGGGAAGGTGGTGACCCCCGTACCCTAGAAGGTGTTGGGGGGGGAGGTGGGGAGGTGGTGACCCCCCGTACCCTAGAAGGTGTTGGGGGACCCGTACCCTAGAAGGTGTTGGGGGGGGAGGTGGTGAACCCCCCCCACCCCAAAATCACGGAACCTTCTTTTGCTTGCTCTCTGACGGGTTGCCCCGTTGACCCCTCCTCGAGACAAGTCCCCAAGTCTCTAAGAGGTTCACCGACCTTGCCTGTTGCCCCGTGTCATCACAGGGTGTTGCTACCCTAGACAGAAGGTAAGGTGAGACCCGTCGGTCCCGTACCACGTGTGTACCGATCGGTCCGGGAGAACCCCGAGATACCGCACGATCACCCAAGGATGTGCGCAAACACAAACGAGGGTGTGACATGAGGAGCAACCCAACATGTCAACACACGCCGACTAGGGGGTACCAAGGTACCGTCTTAACTCACGCTTCGTTAGGGACGGGGGCCTTCAGCAACTCCCCTGCGCTGTAGACAAGTTTAACGCCCCCCCGGACCCTCACGGGTCCACCTCCCCCTGTTCTGGGCATGGTGTTGGGGACCCCATCCCCCTACCCACCCAGGCCATCCAGCCACGCATGAACTCTGCTTCTCTTTCCGGCACCGGGTCAGCTTGATGGGCTCCCGTATAGCGGCGTAACACTGCTCCGATGAGATCCAGTCCCTGATCAGCAACCTGGATAGTCCAAGATTGTCCATCTCTGAGCTGCGCTGGCGGTCCAAACTGGACCGGGGCCGTGTTGGCTAAAGATCGGCATCTCGGCTCTTGGAGCTCTGTGCGCTCCCACATGCCAAGTAACATAACTACCTGACGATCCGTGAGTGGCGAGGGCGCCAACTTGGCATGCAATCGCAGGCCAATCACCGGTAGAAAGTTAGAATGCATCCACTGAGGCCTCCATTGGGCAGTGCCAAACAGAGCTGCCGCCAGAGGTAGCCACCCGCGGTGCGCCAGCTGCTCTTCAAGCCTCTCTGGCACCGACGCTTTGCGCTTGGACCAAAGCCATGCAAGATCGCTGGTCTCATATAGCCTGGCTCAATTTCCATAGCCTGGTATATTTTATCACCCGGCAACACCTTGACTGTGACATCCCCCGGCAGGAGGCTCAGAGTGGGAAATGCTCCTTGTTCGTAAGCAGGGCGCGCCCATTTGTGGAAGTTTGGTTGGCAGCCTTTGTATCCCTCCAGGATACCTCGAAGGTGTCCATGTCCGGGCCACACTCCTGAGGCTGGCACTAGAAAGGTCACCCTACTAGACCACTGGCCGAGGATACTCCAGGCATGACACCAGTCCGCCGAGCAGGACGTCCACGTGCCAAGCAGGGGAGAGCCAAGTAGCCCGCTGGATTGGTTCTATTCTGGTTGTTTGATGCCTTTGTGTAGATTTTACTTCAATGAAATCCTATGAAACCAGGTAGTGTTACACGCCTTATTAACTATGGGTGAACCAAGATTTTGGCCGCTGCTCACATGACCCAGGGCCAATGTGCCCCCTAAAGCAATCGTTACCTAGTCTTTCCAAGAAAAGAAATCTGCAAGGGGTCAGAGAAGGCGAACTCCCGCCAGCACCTGACAACAATGCCTGGCTCTTATTAGTGGCGCTTCCTAGGATTGGCCAACCCTCTACTCAGGCCGCCTTGCCGACGTACTTCCCGCCAGTGATGCTGATGCTCTGCCCCAACTCCATCGCGGCGAAGCGTTCGGTGATTACAAGAAGACACGACAAGTAAACCATGACCATAACCTGTGTGCTGATTGTTTCGACTAGAATGCGTCCCTGGTTTTTGCATTCCAAATTCATTGTTATTGTTCAGGGTTATTTTTTGTCGCTGTAACCCCTTTTGTAAAACCACAAAAAAACAGCAAACATTGCAAATTTCAGTCCGTCAGGATGGTGAGTTTTTGAGTGGTTTAATCGAACCCAGGATTCAACGGTATCCGTCGTGTGAGACACGCAAAAAAATAAATTGAACTCTTGGTGTTTTTGCGGTTTTGTTGTCTCCGGGATTCAGTTGTGCAAAAACAACAGGCAATTTGTTGGGCCGCAACTGGATGTAATCCCACCCAGTGAATTTTGCTATTTCAAACAACTATATTTTGAAGTGTCCAATTTCAATACGACATCGAAAACTTTGGAAAACGTCAAAAAAGTCAGAACATGTGTGTCTTGTTGTTTGTGTGCTCTGGTGGTGTCGTTCGTTTTTATTGGATGTCATTCAAACAAAAATAAACACGATGAAAAAAACACATTGCACCTTATATAGAGTCTTTGATTACGTTTACATCAATCCCATAAATCTGTCCATACGGTTTCTGTTCTTTGTCAGTGTTGTCCCCCCGAACACACCGCAGTGAAACAGAAACAACTTGCAATATTTTTGCGGAATACAATGCAGGATTCCATGTGATGTTTGTTTTTGGGCATAGCACCATGGCACCATGGGATGAATTGGATTTGGATGATTTGGTATTATGGTCAATGTTGAATTTACGGGCAAATTGGTCGTCTGAAGGACAACTGCACACACCGATCATTGATGGGGAATGCTACTTGTTATTGCCGTACTCTTCATTTTTGTAGATTTTGCGGTTTTGGTTTCATTAGTTTCCACAGTTTTCTGTTGACAACTGTTTGCAATGGGAGCTTCCATTGGTTGCAGCGAGTGCGTCACCAGCTGTTGCCTGAGTACATTGTGCGTTGGTCTCTTTGAAATTTATATTTGGATGCGAAAACGATTTCAGCACGAATTCCTTTGACTTCTGTGTTTGTTGAGGTCGGGATGATTCGAATAGCGTGATGACAAGGTTTGCGTCTTACGCGTTTGTGTGTCTGGGATTTTGTTGAAAACAACAGTGTTGATTTTTGGGTTTGCATTGCGCAGGTGCATGGACAGCCCATGGACTTCAAACAAATCCAACGTCATTACTGCGGAAGACTTGATCCTCGACAAACACTAATTTTTGTTTTGAAAACTGGAAAAAATATCACATGGCGTCAAGTGCATGGGATTTGCCAATAGTAGAACATGACAGCATGCGTCCTCACGCGTGCTTGAACTGAGGAATTTAGCCTTTGGCGCAATGCAACAAATCCAAGAAACCCAGGCACTTCGCGTCGATATTGCCGAATCCCCATGTTTCAAACATGTTGCCAATGTTGCCAGCATTGTCAACGTTGCCACTTTGTCAGGTTCATGCCATAGCGCCCCCTGCATTGGTTTGCAGATCTAGGAGACCATTGAGTCTGAAGAAAACCTCCAGAGGGGAAAAAAACGATTGAACATGCGATCAGGACGGCTGCATCCCCCAAAGCGCGACCAGAATCCAAGGTGCACGCAATTTTGTGTCCATGTGGGCAGATTGCACGGGTTGCGACCATTGGTTTCCCAGGAATTGGAAATGGAAAATATCGCCATGTTGCAGCTTTCCAATGGTGCTCTCTACGAGGTTGGAACTGCAGTTGATTTTATTTATTATGAAATAGAAACTGTTTTGCCTAGGGGCACCTGGAAGACTTCAAAGCACATGGCAGAGGGTTGCTTTGCTATGCAAGTGGTCGACTTCTCAGATTCCAATTTTGGCGTGGGTTTTTCATGGCTTTCAATCTTGGATGGGAAAACTCGCTGGTCAGACTACATACAAATGGTTTTCCAATATCTTTGCAGAACTGGAGGCAACAGATACGATGGAGACTTTGTTTTAGACCAAGCACATGGCTATGGTTGCTTTTTGTGGAAGGCGGGTAGGATGTCTTTCTGATGCGCCCTGAAGCGTGAAACCAGTTTGAAATATATTGATTGGCAGGACGGATCCATCTACGAGGGACAGTGGTCAAGGAATTTGCAGGCAAATGACATCAAATGACATTTGCTGAGGAATTGATTTGAACTGAAGAATTCATGCTTTGGGTCGAATCGCTTGTTCCGTCTGGGCTGTGTAGATCGCTGCACTTTTTTTGCTCTTGCAAGCTGCTGCAAGCTCATCAAAGGCACGTATCCTCTCGCAGGAGCTACTTTAGAGGGCATTGGTAAGACAAGATTTGTATACATTTGTGGCATCAACGTCAATTCACAAGGGTCTGAGATACCACACGGAAACATTATGAAACATTGCACCGTCATGGCATGGCCACGGCCTTGAGTTCATTTCTCCGATGGTGGCAGCTTTGCCGCTGGAAGCTTTGTTGCTCTCGGCGGTGGAGAGCAACCATTCATGTCAAGGCCAACTCATGCCATGGTTATCGATATCAAAACTGGAAAATGCTGATGCAATGAACATTTTGCCATGAAAACAGTATTAGGGATTCTATTATATTCTATTATATTGTATTATATTCTATTATTTCTATTATATATATTCTATTATTTCTATTAATTCGTTTTTTTCCTATTATTTTTGTTATATTATATATTATATTCTATTAAATTACATTCAAGAATATTCCATTCTATTATATTCTATTATATTCTATGCACAAACCGAACCTATTGTCGATATTGTTTCGGATATCTTAGCCGTTGAACGCTTTCACTTGCAATTAGTTCAGGTATCTCCTGGATCGCCGTCGAGCACATTGCCAGTGCCAGCTGGTTCAATTCCTGGCGTCACCCGAGTTATGACAATACATGAGGGGAAGGTCTATGCAACTGAGCTTCCAAAAGATGCAACATATCCCCATGCAATGAGAGTGACCTTCGAAAACTTTAATCTGTTTTGCAAGGCCGAGAACAAGAGATCTATTGCGCTGCGAGCTTTAGTTCCAGGCGATGCCATACCAGGTGTGTCAAATACATATGCACGTGGGGAGTCACTGGTTGAGATCAAAGTTCCGAAGAATGCAAAACCTGGAGATACGCTGATCATCAACGCAAATCGACCGCAAGAGTCGCAGGTTCACTCCTTGAGTTTGGCAAAGACAGCAAAGGCAGCCAATCTAACGGTGGAACCAGATGAAGACATTCGACGACATGATTTTATGCAGCAACGCCTGAAAGAAAATGGAGGTACATGGAATCCAAAGATCGAGAGAGCCAGCACTGATCGATTGATTGTGCCTGGAATTGTGGCTACTGAGCCCATCTCCAAAGGTGAGGTCCTGGTGAGGTGTCCTCCAGAGTTATTTATTTCCTCAGAAGCAGTTCGGCAGATGGCCCCTGCATATGCAATTCTCGCTGCAGAAGCAGCGAACGAATTAACTTTTGATCGTGGAAATGTTGACTGGGCGCTTCAAGCAACTTTTCTGGCCAGCATGATGGCAGCTGCCGAAGATGCCAGAATAAAGGGTCCGAGCATCCCAGAAGCGAAGAGAGAGGTTTGGGAAGCCTTTCTGCAAGTTCTCCTTTGCGAGACCTTTACGCAACATCCCTACAGGCTTGCAGCAGAAGACCCTGCAGCCTTCAAGTCTTCATTATTGCCATCGTGTGAAGCTGATTTGATTGAATATTTGGCCTGGACGGTGTTGCAATGGTATGACATACTCACTTCTCACTCTTCCTACGCCGCTTCAAGCGCGTCCCTCCAATTTTCAGCAGAGCAGTTTCTTCGAGCTTGGCTTCTGGTGACAACTCGTGCTTTTGATGTAGATGGCACACGCACGACACTGGTGCCGGGCCTTGACTCTTTCAATCATGATCCTTCTCGGGCCTCTGCGCGCGCTGCTGCAGATGGGAGAGGGGGTCTTTACATCGTCGCAACTCGAGACATCGAAGCTGCTGAGGAGGTCTTTCTCCTGTATCAACAGTTTTCAAACTCAGAGCTCTATAGGAAATACGGCTTTACATTGCCTATGGAAGTCTCTTGGCCTGGGTCCAACTCGTCTAAATAGATAAATTGAATAAATAGATTTGAGCAAGCAGAGAAACATGTATAATTTTGTTGCATAAGACTCATAAGATACATGTTCATAGTATCCATACACACTTTCAAGCGACCAGTCATACTACATTGCTATGTTGGGACATACAATACAATATCTGGGCTGGTGAAGACCATTAAAGAGATGGGAATAGTGAAATGCTGGAGATTGCTCGCCTTGTTGCAGCTTTCCTGTGGACATCACCGACAGAGGTTGACAGCTACAAAATCAGGAAGGCTTTTCTCCAGTAAAAACAACGATAACGAGGTGAATCAAAGTGCCCAACGCAGGACTTCTCAATCCGATTCGTAGATCGAACAGGTTTTTTTTGATATTTGGATGAGGCATCACACGATAAAAACCACTTGACACAGAAACAATCATGACATCACACCATAAAAACGAAGGGAACTATCACAGCACTTCTCGCTGAGGCAATGAAGCACCAAAGCTTCACCGTGTTACCCAGCAGAGTTCGCTTCTTGCTGCTGAAGTATTTGCCAGTGAGCCATGCTGGACTACTCATTGAATTCCACAGTGCCATGCTGCATCCAACACTGGTTGCTGCCATCAAGGCCATGGATGTCAGTGCATTCGTGGTTCGACATTCAACGATAGAACCATTAGGAACGACATGGAACGACTAGGTAATACAATAGGTAATACAATAGGTAATACTGCAACAGCAAATTTCAGAACACTTTCAGGCCTGCGCCGCCAACGGCAAGAACTACATCAATTTCCTGCGTGAATTGCTGCAGTTCTTTGCGGAAGCTTATGAGCGCGACCCTGAAATGCAGGCCGAGTGTTTATCAAACTGGGTTTTGAGTACTGGCCGTGTTCCGTGTGTTGTCTTTCTTCCAGGATGCGATGCGATCAAAGACAGCCACGGAAGATTTGCTTCGCGTGAAGTTGAGTTATTCCGTTGCAGATGGTAAAGTTTCATTTTTTTAAATCATCTTTATGTGCTTTGGTAGGAACACAAAGACGCCAAGTTACAGCAAAACTATCAGTTGCTGTGTAGCTTTGGCACAGCAGTGTCACTGCGAAACCAAGGTGAGTATCGGTGCCTGCAAAGGTATTTGAAGAGCCTGGATGATCCAACAAATGACTTGAGCGCAATGCTGCACAGAGTAGCCGAGGAAAATGACATTTGCCCCGGTCTTTGCATACCTTATGGTCAAGCCTGCCTTTTGCTTGGACATGTCTGGAACCATGTCTGCATTTGCTGATGCGTGTGCCGTGCTGGTTGTAATGTTACCTGTTACCCCTGGACAGGATGGGATCGGCAAAGAAATTTGGAGTGATGGATCTGGCTTTGAAGGTTCCTTCAGGCCGTGTTCATGGAATTCTTCTTGTGAAACCTACAGTATGAACGCTGGCTAAGAATTCATGGAGCATGGAGAGTTCTGGTCCGCACTTGCTTTTGAACCGCCCAGGGAAGGGAAAAAGAGTGGTGTCGGCAAGGCAGTGCTCAAGATCCCATGAATTTGCTGTTTTAGATGCCTTGAAACCAAACAACCAGATAGAAACGGATAGGAACGGAGACAGAACTCGATGCAAATCAGTAGATTCAACACATAATGCTTGAGGTCTTGCCAGAAGCCTTTGACGTTTGCGAAACTGATGCGTCAGGTGTGGTGGCCAGAGGGCTGCTATGAAGGTGATATTGATGGCGGCGAATTGGAAGGACAAGGCTTCACTAAGTTGAACATAGTCCATCTAATTGGAGATTTGCACTTTGAATGTAGTCCTTGTTGTCTTGCACTTGCAGGTACTTTGACCTGGAAAGACGGCACTTCCTACTGTGGGGGTTGGGTCTGATGCTGAGTCAAGACAACTTTGGGGTTGGGATCTTCCTCTGACGTGACCAAGGTGAAAAGCCAAAAGTCAGGAAAGGGTGTGATGAAATGGCCAGATGGGCGCTGGCACAAAGGCACCTATTTCAAGGAGGGCACTACAGAATCGGGTGCATTTGTTTGTTTGCTACCTGTGTTTGGTCGCTCTTGGAGTATCTGATGGAGCAGGACAAACGGCATGGCCGAGGCTGCCTTGCTTGGTGCTGACCCTAATGCAGTTTTCTCAAGTAGACATGTATTGATCAAAAAAGCAACAGGTCCACCCCTACATAGCTCGTTCTTTGCAGATCTTTGTGGCAAAAGGATGTCTTCCAGGTTGTATCAATCGATCTCACCTGTGTCACCTGTGTTTCAGAAGCGTTTCAGAACCGTTACCCAGATCTCCATGGATTGATCTGCAGTTTGACGCCCACTTTCTACATTGTTTTCCGGCCATTGTCATTGTGAGGCCTGATGGCCGGCAATACTGTGGAGAGCCAGAACTGCTCAGAACTGCGATACGACGGTGTCGTCACTACTTGCTGAGTTTTTGAGTTTGGAGGGAGCAAATTCTGCATCTCCCAGGGATGTCCCTGTGCCAAGTTAAAATGAACCACATATTGGGAAGGCTAGTCGCACAGGGTCAATGAAGTGGACAGTGGACCACGGCAGAAGTGGCGAAAGTGGCTCATTTTGCCAGTCGCTGCAACTCAGGTTCCTAGATGGCAAGCAACATGGCTTCGGGTGTAACTTGGCAGCAGAGGTTTGAACGTGCGATGTGCTTAACGTCTTCGATCAACCTTTTCGCAAGACTTTTCCCACCATTCTGAAGATTTCCCAACCGTTTCGCATGCCAAATATCCAGGTGTTTTGCACCGAAGTGGGACCGTCCGCGAGGGCTCATATCTCAGACGGCTCATGGATCACTGGATCACTGCTGTCTCCGCAACTTTTGGGCAGACTGAGGGGAGTGGCGCTGTGGCAAGCGCCTTCGTTGGTTGTCTGAGGCAGCCTGCTTATGGGAAGTGACTAGTGACTAGTACAACAAGTATACAATAATTATATTGGTTCTTATATGAATTGTCCACTCATATATTATTCTTAAATGTATATTCTTCTTCCATCAGTGTCCTTCCGTCTACACACGTCCATCCCTTCCAGTTCATTCCGATGCTACTTGCAAGGAAAGGACGCCAGCACATGAGGACGGTTTCGAACTCTCCGATCCCAAACCTTTCTGTGTTGAATTCAGTGGCTGATTCTTCTTGATGCAATTAGCCGGTGACCCGGTCACACTTTGTTCTTGGGGAAGCTCATTGAGTTATTCCAAGAGATAGGTCACAGGATTTCAGAGGTACAAAGATACCTCTAAGAATCTAAGCAAACGCTACTGTTGCCAAAGATGCATCAGCACTTCCATTTGAATGTAGTTCAGATAGTTCAGTTTGAGCGTGAAATCTGAATACGCAGCTGAGCACGCGAAAAGAGTGTTGTGCAAAGTGCTGATAGTTCCTCCCTGTACCATGGATTGCCTTAGCTTCATAACTCTTACAGACAGGGTCTGACACCAATCTGAGTGTCTGCTGGAAAGTTTGCAGGCTAAGCTCAAACTCACATATTCATACATAGTCATTATTTTGGAGCTCACTTGAAAATGTTGTGATAATTTGTTACGATGTGTTACGGTTTCACTCTTTTCAGCTTGCTTTGCGTTTCGCGAAACACCCTTCTGCTTCTTTCTACGCCATGGCAGCGGGGTTTCGAAAGTTGCGCAGCGGATTCGATTTGTCTTTTGAAGACACTGGAAGAGTGAAGGAACCACAGATGGTTGCGGACAAAATGTGGATCTATAGAGCCCAATTTCTCCCCGAATCACTGATCATGAAGTTATAATGGAACATATTATGGAACAAATGGGACCCTGCTCAACTCAGAAGATGCCATGTCGGAAGCAGCAGCCATGAGATGCAGGTGCATACACCATGGGCTCAATCCAAGGTTCTCATGCAATCTATGCGTTCCGAATTGCCACACATGTTCGGATTGTTCTCCGGTATTGTGATAGAACGTGAGGTACAGTGCGCACTGTATTGATGTGATTCGATGCACTTCTGGACTGTGTTGATCCTTGGCAGTTTCAGAGATTGTTTCTGCAGTTTGCTGCCCACTGAGCAAAGCATTTGGCAGGTGCACCGCAGGTGGTGTATACCTCCTCTCCATACAGTGACTAGTGAGTGAATGCAGATCTGGTTGACTTCTAGGCTGATCTTCAACTGAATATCCAGGCATCCAGGCAGGTTTTTTTTTCCCTCATTGAGTTCCATGGAGTTCCACCTGCGGAGTCATCAACCACGATCCAACAAAGAAGTGGATCATGTGAAAGTTTACCATTTCTCTCTCGGTATGCTTCTGGCAAAAAGTCACAAGCGTACTGATTTTGCGCGCTTGCAAACTCAGTGCTCAAACAATTTGTTGAAGGACATAGTGCGTTTTTTGGAGGCATTTCTCCATTCGTTCTAGGTTGAGGTGGCTTGTCAAGCATTCGAATGCATAGAATGAAGGCTTCGTGTTGATTTCCCACGGTTTGCCTTTTTTTGCTGGACCTTTCGTATTGATCACTTTGTGGATGTGTCTGGATGTGGCAATTTGAGATTGAACAACATTTATATACATGTTTTTTTTTTGTACGAACGAGACTCAAGACAGACTCTTCATTGAATGACTGTTTGACATTTTAGTTCAGAAATGTGGGCCAGCAACTATGTACCACAATTGGTGTCTCAAAGTTAGCTTCACAACAGTAAGAGACCTTGCACATGTTTCAAGGTTGAGCAGGACATACCAAACTGGTATGAGTTTAAGACAACGAGACTCTTCAGCTTGCCTGCGCGTGCACGAATAGTACACCTTTCAACACATGCAGGATCGAACGCAGCCATGGCTGTGTTGTTTTTGGTCACCACTGCTGTGGTGGCCTTCAACACATTGTGACCTTTCTTGACAACCCTGCATTTCTGTTGTAAGAGTCTATCATGTTCTATGTCCACTTTGGTTTTGTGATGACGGGAAACTTGTGAACATGCTTAAACTTGCATTTTCTAGAACATGTGATTTAGGCACATACACACACACACACTTCGCACTCTTCACTCACAGTCTGCTTGATTTTGGAGGACAGGCTTGTTGTTTCGAGCTTTAAGACATTGGCAAATTCAGCGCTCCCCTCTCTCTCTCTCTAGCCTTGAGTTGCAGGTACTTCAAACGCATGCTGAACTGCTACAAAAGTGAGAGTGAGCAGACTACTCAGGTCCTGGGCGGCGACGAACCATTTGCCTTTGACTTTTCATCGTAGTTTGCCGCTTGCATTTTGTTGATCATGCCGGTGGAGTTTGAGTAGGCTGAACTGTAGGGCAGGCATACCATATCTCAAAGGTCGACAGCTCCCAAACTGTGTTGTGACTCGGGAGCAAATGATTGCCGGGCAATTGGACAGTTGTAGATTGTAGATGCACATTTTCCAGACTTTTGGCAATTCCGTACTTCTATTGAGTCATTGAACATGATTAAACTCTACTTGGGACAGTCACGAATTGCGTCAGTTCTTTACCCTACCATTGACATTTTATCCCACAGCAGCCGCAGCGCATTGGATTACCCTTCCACTGATGACCATTTGGGCACGCGGCATGCGAGTTTCGCTTTGCTTAGTTCCAGAGGCAAATCCTTTCACGAAGAACTCACAAAGTTCATGGGACATGCGCTGAAATGTAGCGCCATGAATGCCATGAATGCTCGACTGGCCGGGCATCGGAAGGTGTGGCAGGCCTGTCTAGCTGCACATCGTGTGGTGTTAAGTTTGGAGTTGAAAGTCAGTGTCACAGAAGATTGCAAGAGGCTTTAGAGAGAGCTGCTAGGGAGGGTTCCGAAAGGCGAGAAATGCTCACATTTCGAACCAAAGGTTGCAAGATGTTGTAAGTCAGGAGGTACCATTTCCAGCAAGTTCTTGAAGGTTCCAAAAGCAAAGATTCAAAGCAACGACAATTTAACGATGTGTCTGTACATTTGGTTGGGGCAAACAGACCTATAGGGTTTGACTCTCAGCTCTCCGGGTCTCAAATAAACTTCCTGTCTCTTAGGATGTTGTGAAGACAGCTGGTTTGTTAGAAGCACCCTAACAGATGGGTTCTGGGGCGTTGCACTTTGATGCTTTTGCTGCCCTGACAGACGCGGTCACTTGCCCACCTTCAACTACATAAATAAACTACCATGATTCGCAATGATTCGCATGACTCATGGTGGACATGTTGCTGGAAGTCTGTGATTGGAGAAGAATCCAGTGGTGCTTTGTGACATGCTTTCGAAGGTTTTGCTGGCGGTTCTCTCGCTGTGACCCAAATCATTGCGGACTCAGCAGTATGTTTTTTACTTATTCTTATATATTCAAGGATGTATTCTTTCACAATGGCCTATCAGCGGCGCAACAGAAAGGAAATGTCACCTGTGAACAGTCTTGTCCGCGTCATTGAGAACGTGTGGAGGTACTTGAGCTTTGCCCCTGCAAATGTGGCCGCACAGCTTAGACAATTTCTTGCACTCTGAACAGCATGGCTTTGAGGGGCAATTTTTGGTATCAAAGCCATGACTTGATGATTGCTGCTGTACCCAGGTTGGCATCAAAGCACCACTGTTTCGTTTGCTCGGGTCCTAATCAGAAGTGGCATGGAGTCTTCTTGAAGCAAGATTGACAAATTGACGGACTCATCCAGTATACTGATACTGTTTTGCCGAATAGGGCAAGCTAAGCCTTGGGGAAGCTATGCAATGCTATGCATTTCTTGTCTTGATATAACAACATGAATTAGCTAGCAAAACTGTTTTAAAACTGGCCTTCCAACAGGAATTGCTAGTGAGTGCAAGGAGCCGTTGCAAAGAACAGCTGCCTCAAACAGTGGATGTGTCCTCAGTCGCTTGGCAAAGTCTCACTGGGACAGTGATTTCCGTGGCATTCCGGAGCTTAGACAGCAACGTAGACAGCAACGCAGAATCGTAGCGTCGATTTGGACAGCGCAGGTGCGACGGAAATTCATTCGCCTCCACCAGGCTGGGTGCATGAGGTCCCATTCACGACAAAATTGGCCTAAACAAGGCGAGTCATTTGTTGCTGCTGAAATATGGCAGGAATTCTAACCAGCTAAGTTTCAGATCCAGAAAACTTAGAGGACACAGGGGATGCTCTTAGTGTCTTAGTTTTGGCAGAAAAATGCTTGGCGGTGTAAAGGTCCTTAGATCATAAGTCATAAGACGTCTCCTTCTCACCTGAGTCTTCTCTCAATATATCTTCCACCGTCTGGCAGCCGCGAGAACCCATTCTGATTGAAAATGGTTCCGTCAGGAAGACTTCCAAGATGAGGCCCCCAAGGTCACTGAGGAGCGAGCTTCGCGAAGGCACGTCTCTTCAATGATTCTCATGGAGGAAGAAATTCATGGCTTGCAGACAGAACGACACATAAAGTCCCAAGGTTGAGTTTCATGATGTTTCATGTTTAATTTGCACAAATCCCATGAATACTGCGTACCATTGGTATAGGAAATACCTGAGCTTTGGTAGCTTTGTAGAACAACCTTCTGGCTTGTCCGGTCCACCTTTTCTTTGCCAAATGTCTTGGGCTTCACTCGGTTTAGTTACTGTGTTTCAACAAGGGCCATGACAAGCAAGATGCAAATTGTGTGCACACTTGCAGCTTTTGCTGGATCCTGGCCAACACCGGCCTGCCTGTGAATGCTTGCAGAAGAAGACAAGAGTCTTGTATTTTCCGTAATTTCGGCTGGGTTTTCACAGTTCTGGAGCTTTCTGCTGCACTTACCCCAAGATTTAGGCAAAAATTTGAGACCGTAGAGGAGTTCTGTTTCCTGTTCGCAGAAAATGACAAGGCGTCGCGATTGCCCAGTGTTCTTGAACAGCACAAGACTTTTTGGCCGGTAAAGATCATAATTCGCCTGCGGATTTTGTTGTATGGTGAACTACAGTTGCAGGATCTGGAGAAGTCAGGTGACAGGACGCTTTGGGCAATGCACGAGCAGGCATTGGCTTGCCTCGGGCCTGGGACAAGCACATTTTTTCAGGGAGGAGAATTTCGCAATACTGAAACATTGGGGATGGCTTTTATTCCAAGGGAGGAAATTGCCTCTTCGATTGGAACTTGGCAGTGTGGCAATCAGTGACATTTTTACATTTAAAGGACTTGACGTGACCTGACCCTGTCAGCTCGTTCGAACCTTTCAATTCGTTCAATTGGTTTGAGTGTCATGTCCTAAAGCGAGGCGTTGGTGGAAGCAATGGAGGATGGGTTCTTGCCATTTCCAGACCCTTCTGACAGATCTTCCTCACATTGTTTCACCTGCGAGTGGCCGAGACAGCGCAAATTCAATTCTGCAATAAATGTGGGGTCAAATTGCATTCTCGAAACGCAAAGATATCAAGGCTCTGGGCCTAGTGACCTCTTTCTCCACCACCTTGCAATGTGACTGACTGAACGGACGATATTTGAGATCATATCCGTGAAACAAGATGCTATCTGCCTAATCTGCCTCCAACTAAATTTGAACGAAAGGCAGCATGGTGATTCACATACCCTGTAACTATAGATTAACAAAATGGAGAACTTGCTTCGCCCTGTCCATCCCAAAGATGGAAGCAGTATTCAAGTGCCTTCCAGGATGGAAGCATTTTTTGGCAACCTCGTATCACTGGAGATCTTTCCTGGAAACGCCTGAGGCAAGGAATGCGAAATTAGTGGCTTTTGGTTGCTGGCATGCAGATGAGAGACTCTGCTATCAGAGCATATCCAAAACAGAGGTCGTGGCATAGTCATTGCAATTTCAGTCTTTTGGTCGGATGTTGCAGGGAAAAAGAGCCAGAAACACTTGAGCGTTGGGAAACCTCAGATTGACCGTGGTAACTTGGATTGGGCGGACATTTGCCAAGCTTTTTGGATGAAAACCAAACCACTTCTTTAGTTTGAGAAGCCTTGAGATTCCATGGCAACTCAAAAATCACAACTTCCTGCAATTTTTGGCCGTCGCCGCAGATTCCATATACATCCATTGAATGCAGGAAATGGAACGCTACCCAACATTGATGTCTATATTCTGTAAGACCCCCCTGTTTCAGTTTTAGGTTGTAGGCGCTCCCTGGAACAGCCAAGTGCTGGGAACAACCGACCTTTTCCTTTCGCAAAGCGGATTTTTGCAGATTTAGGCTTGGAACGACAAGAAGCCAAGCAAGGCAGAAAGAGGTGTACTGCTCTGAACCAACGGTGTAGCGAAAGTTCAGCAAATGATCGCAAATGCCTTCATTTCCAAGCTTCCGGAAATGGTTTGTTCCGTTTCAAAATTCTGCCTACTGCAATATCTAGAGACCTCTCCAACATTTGCCATGGTTGAAACTTGGCAGACATAAATACAATTACTACAATTACATACACATGCAATACGAGTAGCACGCGAGACTGCCAATGAATCTGTGGCTGTTTTTGTGGGCTGCGGGTGATGTAGATTCCAACTTTTGATCCTTTAACTCACAGGAGAGGAAAAAGAAGATTGGGACACCTGGGCAAGCGATGAGGACCGGTAGTGTGCTCATGTGGCAAGACGTAGCTGGTTTTCGAAATTAAATTGATCCGAATAAATTGATCCGAATCTCGGCATGAATTGAGTTTTTGATATTCAACTACTAGGATAGCTTCCGTGTGGTCTCCACAATGAATCGAACCCGCATGTAGGGTTTTTGCAGTGGATGTCAAAGATTGAGGACCCAGATTTCGCAACGGGCCTTGATGAATCTTATGTTCTCCTTCACGCTGCCTGTTTGTACAGGAGGATTTGAGCCCCGTGTTGGGCTACCGCATGAATTCTGCTGGAGGTTGAAAAACAAATCTGGATGCGGCTCTGCAATCCTGTGTGGGCGGCTTCTTGGAAAGTTTGAGATACTCTTGACTACTATATATACACTGTATACCGTCGTAAAACTGTCTTTAGAGTGTTGGACAGACAGCCATGGTGCTGAAATGAGCTGGCTTGTTCCTGGATCGTGGTATTAGAAGAAATGCAGATCCTCAGAACCATGATATGCTCTTGCACTTGAATAATTCTCAATGTTTGAACTGTATCTATATCAAGTCCAGGATTCACGAGTGCTTGCAAGACATCAAGTACTGTGACTACTGAGGCCGCATGACTATGCTGTCTTTGTGTCCGTCTTCGACATTCTTCTGTGGGCGGTGTGACTCTTAAATGTTGTTTTTCCCACTTGTGGTTCTTTTTCCCATCTATGCTCTCTCATCAGGCTCGCAACGCCAAACCTGGCCCAGTTATATAAAACACACACCAGCAGTCATTCTTGAGGACAGACACTCTTTGTGCAGCCACAAGAAGCACATTTGCGTGTACCGTCCTCCTAAAGTTGACCTTACATGCAAGTTTCACACCCTGCACGCCAAAGCCACCAGGTCTTCATGTCTGCCGCAACTTGGCAACAAAGCTGTGATTGAGTTTGGAATTGGAAGCTCCACAACATTATCAATGGTCATATTGTTGATGGTTGTCCGATGCTAGAATAAGCACTGAATGGAATGAATAGAGCCAATCAGATTGAATTGGCCCTTAATATAGTGGCAGCCATTTCTTATATTATCATCCCATATCATATGATCCCTTGATATCTTCAACTAGAAAGTGAAAACTTGCGACACAGAATCATTGACAATCCTTTACGACTCCCAAGGCTGGGAAGATTGGAGGCGTTGCTGGGCAGTCCCACAAAAGACATCGAAGGTATGCTGCGAATGTCAATGAAAACTCCTTTGCTGCACTTGAATCATCCACTAAAGTTTGAAATAGGTAAAATAGGCACTGTTCACCAAACAAATCATCTTACTTGTACAAGTAGCCTAAGTAGCCCACAAAAAGCAATGCCGCATTTTGGCAGACTAGAAACAGGAACCTCATGGGGTGGATTGACCTGACCCATGGCTGCATAAATTTATATAGAGATTACAAATACCATGCATTTTTTTGAGATTTTTTACAGCAACAATCATTGGAATCATTGGAGAACATAGAAACATATAGAAACTCTGTGTTTTCAGGATGCTCTTGGGTCAAAGTCAAGTGCAATGGCTCCTGCCAGGTGCCGTTCGGCATAGCGTACCCAAGCGCGGCCTGCTACGCGCGGCCTGCGCTGATCAACTGGGCGCGGAGGCCCCAGAGGGGAAGGGCATCGCGGCACCAGATGTTTCGACTGGGGAACATGTTCAATGGCCGTCAATGGCCACCTTAGCACCCATCTGTTATGATTTGTCAGGATGTTCATGGTTTTTGTGCTGTTCTTCTCCATTTCTCATTGTTTGGACTTCTGATCTCTTATTTTCTGCAAGATCAACGAAAGGAACATGAAACGCGACGTCATCGCGACGTCAAATCATTGGGACTTTTTCTGCCTCCCGTCTTTGAAGACTAGGATGATCATGCATGTCAACATTGAGGAGCACCTTCTTTACCGCATGTGACGTGTTTTGAAAGAGAAGTCCCTAGTTCATGTTGTTCCCGAGCCTGTCAGAGTATTCATCGCTTGTTCTGAATCTTGTTTCTATCGCTGATTCAAAGTAGGATATTCGAATGAATGGTGAGCAATACGTCCCATGGGACAAGAGGGCAAGATACCATTTCTTTCCCACATGTACAGTTCACAAAAATGTAATCATCTTTTCACACAAATTGTTTGGAAACGTGACAGACGTGACCTCTTTGGACAAGTCTTTCAGCTGTGAAGCCTTTGGCCGAAAAAAAGTGATACCAAGGTACGTTGCTGGCCAGCCTTGGTGCCACACACGTACCTGGCCAGATGCAGGTTCGGGCTACACGGCTACTCAGTGGCCCCATGTTTGGGAGACATCAAAAACAGACTTGGAGGCTTTGAAGAGAGTGGATGTTCGTGAGATGTCCAGGTGCTTTTAAATCAGTCCGTACTCCCACTGACGATGCTACTGCCCTGAGCTCAAGACGTCGAACTTGCCAAGCCACAAATCTGCAGATCTTCTGGTCTCACTTTGAAGCATTGACTCAGAAGGTTCCCCTGAAGAAGGGGAATTGCGGCATCAGCATCACGAATCTCTCTAGTTTCTCTTGTTCTTGTTGTTCTTATCTCCATAGACTCTGAGATAAGATTCATCTTTCTTGTGTTTCAGGTCCTTGGGGCTTGGCCGCCGGTATGTTGTGCAGCATTTTATTGGTGCCGCACTAGTTCTGGCAGGCCCAGGGGCCCAGCGTTTTTGACGTTAGCCAGGAATTCGAAATATCGGATGGAAAACTTGAAAGTTGCAAAAACCATTACCAGAAGATATATTATTCTATTTATTAACTATATTATATATTATTCTATTTATTAACTAAGGAAATTCGAATTAAAACAAAGCATATATAATTATAACTTATAACCACGTATAGTCATATAGATAATTCACTACAACAAACCCCAAATTAAACATACAATGACTTACTATTTGTTCCACATATAAAGAAAATCTGTGATTTATTCTTCAGCTGTTCTCTTGACGATTCATCGTGCAATTGATGGATTTTGTCCACAGAAGACCCCAACCACATATTTGTGACACCCGCCTTGCCTCCACGTGAGCCAAAAGCTTAAAAAAGGTGCAGGCGCCGCTGTGCAGAGGTGGCCTGGCTTTCTTGAGGAGCTCTATGGGTCTCGTTGATGTTTGTTTCGAGGTTTTGAATGGTTTTAATATCTACCTTTGATACAGTATATTGGGGAGATTATCCATGATGGGACTCACCTTGAAGCGAACTGTTTATTTTTTTTGGGGGAGTTTTCAACAGGTTGCCGTTCCACTGCTCTGCAGACGGCAGGAGAAGAACCACCTCTTCTGGAGTAGCCTGATGATCTTCTGCCTTGCGCAGGCGGGGGTTCAGCAGTCCTGCATTCAGCTGCCATGCGCCGGGCCTCGCTGGCCTCGCCAGGTTGCTGTTGCGTCATCGACTTTGATCAAAGAGGCTCCGAACTTGGATGAAAGCAGCTGAAATTCCTGGATCGCTTTAGATGGGAATTTCCAAGTGCGCTAGTTTCCAGCTTATCTGACTTATGACTTGAGCCTTTTTCATGAGCGTTGATTTTTCAGCCAGTGCTGCAAGATGTCAACAGAGACGTCCACTAGTAGTTATGCAATGTACAGGAAACCCAAGACGCAGGTTCAAGTACTGATTCAAGTATTCAAGGATGATTGTGCCGAATGGATCCCGGTTTGAATCCTCTTGCCCAACATCCTTTGGACAGTCTCTGAGTCACCACATTTATGTATTCTGAATCACAAAATTGACAAAAACTGCTGCTCCGGCTACCTTTGATAGCCTTTGAAGCCTTTGATTTTAATGGTTGAGGTACTGCTGACACGAACCAGCAGGCAGATTTGGGAACGGATGCGGTGCAGCGACAGTTTGAAGAATCAGCGGTCTTTCCACTTGATCTAGGGTCTTACTCAAAAAACTGATGTCTTGAAATCCACTTCTTAGCACCAGCCCTTAGACCGAAAGAGGTTGTCCTTAGCACACGCTGGTTGAGAAATTTCTTTATATATACATACTATACTCGTATAATATATAAATATATAATTATATAATATATAGAATGGTAATTGATGACATTTTGCAGGCAAGGGTAAAACCGAGAGGTGTGGCAGCACCTCTTGAGACAACCAATCTGTGCCTTCTCCTGCCTGACGCCAGTAATGACTTGACTGAAAGCATGGCCGTGGGTGTGGCAATTGCATGGAGGCCGTCAACTTGAAGCGGAGCGCAGGAGCGTGCCATATTTTTCCAGTTCGTTTGATCCCCCCAGTCGCTAAAGCCTGTCCTGGGTAAAGGCCAACAAAGAAAGCAATGAAACTTTCAGATTTCCTGTATGGATGCAATCTCCACTTTGCTCGACGCAATTTCATGCTGTACAATATTCTACAGGACATCTCAGTTGACCAGTTTGATGATTCTCAGGATGACCATAGCATTCCTGACATTGATACATCATGATACCTTCACGCAGGTCCCAAAGGAATGGGGGAACCAATCCATCCCGTTGGAGGCGTGTTCCCGTGGGGGTCTTCTTGGCGCTTCTGATGCCGAGGCATTTTGGATTTCCCATGTGGCGGCAAGGGCAGTTTTTGGGATCCTCTTGCAAAAACTGATATATATATATAATTATATATATATATATTCACACACATATATATATATATTTTAAATAAGCATACAGTACACACGTATATATATATAATGTGATATAATGTAACATATATGATATAGTATATATGATATCATATGTATATATATATTTGAATGATATAATATGAATACAATATATCTATATATAATAGAATATATAATATAATAAATATGATATATTATCTATAATATATATATACATATAAGATAGCCGTATATATATATAGTATAATGTATAATACATATAAATAATATGATGTATAGCACATTATATACAATATATCTCTAATTTTATAATACAATATAATATTATACAATATAATATTATTTAATATGATGCAATATAATATAATATGATACAATATAATATAGTATAATATTATATAAATGTAATATATATATAAATTATATTATATATATAATATAATATATAATGTAATATATAATATAATATTATATATAATATTTAATATATGATTATATAATCTAATATATATATAATCTAATATATATAATATATATAATATATTATATATAATATATCATATATATAATATATATATATATATATAATATATATATAATATAAAATATAATATATAATATATATATAATATATAATATATATTATATATATCATATATAGAATATATAATATATATATAATATAATATATAATATATAATATATAATATATATTTTACATCATAATATATAAATATACACATACATCATAATTCCCCACCTGCCAGGTGAGGGTTGTTAGATTTTATGTCAGTTGCCTCCTCCTCCTCCTTCTCCTCCTGCTCCTCCTCCTCCTCCTGCTCCTCCTCCTCCTCCTCCTCGTCCTCCTCGTCGTCCTCGTCGTCCTCGTCGTCCTCGTCGTCCTTGCTCAACTGCGACCCGCGATCCACAGTGTTCTCTGCCGGACCTCAACCACGACCATCCACGCCCAGTATTCCCTGCCGGACCTCAACCACGACCATCCACGCCCAATGTTCCCTGCCGGACCTCAACCACGACCATCCACGCCCAGTGTTCCCTGCCGGACCTCAACCACGACCATCCCCGCCCAGTGTTCCCTGCCGGACCTCAACCACGACCATCCACGCCCAGTATTCCCTGCCGGACCTCAACCGCGAGTATCCACGCCAAGTGTTCCCTGCCGGACCTCATGTAGGAAGATATGGGACAAAGAATGTGCAGAAGAAAGTTAGAAAGAATGTCAGAAAGAATGTCAGAAGATATGCCAGAAGATATGACAGAAGATATGCCAGATAGAATGCCAGATAATATGCCAGAAGATATGCCAGATAGAATGCCAGAAGATTTGCCAGATAGAATGCCAGAAAATATGCCAGAAGAATGCCAGATAGATATGCCAGAAGATATGCCAGAAGATATGCCAGAAGATATGCCAGAAGATATGTCAGAATATATGCCAGAAGATATGTCAGATAGAATGCCAGAAGATATGTCAGAATATATGCCAGAAGATATGCCAGATAGAATGCCAGAAGATTTGCCAGATAGAATGCCAGAAGATATGCCAGAAGATATGCAAAATCATATGCCAGAAGATATGCCAGATAGAATGCCAAATAGAATGTCAGAAGATATGTCAGATAGAATGCCAGAAGATTTGCCAGTAAGAAAATGTATAAATGTCATGGTGGGGATCACACGAAGTAAAGTAATTTATTTTTTGAAATATATTATGATATGTATATATTATATACATTACACAATATGTACAATACCTATAATATATATACATATATCATACACTATATTAAATATACTATATGATATATGTAATACATTTATACAATATATAATATATATAAAATAATATAAATAAAGTGTATTATATATATTATGTATACTATATAAAATGTATAATGCATTTGAACAAATTAATATACATAACATAATCTATAATCTATAATATATAATACTCTATGATATAATAATATGACACAATATAATATAGTACAATATAAAATAATTTGATAATAATATAAAATAATATCATAAAAAAATATACATATGATATAATATACATAATATATCTATAATATATACATTAAATATATAATAGATAAAATGTCTATTATATATATTATGACATATATATAATATATAATATATAATATATAATAAAAAATATAATATATAATATATAATATAGAATATATAACATATATCATATATATCATATCTATATATAAAATATAATACAATATATATAATATAATGCAATATATTTACATATTATACCATATTATATATATATCATATACAATATATTATAGATCTTATATACATTATATATAATATATATATATATGTATACATAATGTATATAAGATATGATGTACTGTAATATATAATTTATACATAATATCATAATATGTATATATAATATAAATGTTATAATGTATATATAATATGTGATACAATATATTGTATTATATATGTGTATAATCTAATATATATGATATATGTAATAGATAATATAATATATATAATTTTTAATTTATATAATATATAATATATAGTATTGAAAATATAATGTATAATATATATATAATATGTATGATATATATATATATAATGTAGTATCTATAATATAATATATATAATGTATTATCTATAATATAATATATATATAAGTACTATGATATATATATATAACAATTATATATGTGTATATATATATATATGATAAAAGTCACTGCGTTTTGCAGGAGATTGCATCCTCTGTCCGTTTTCGATAGTGAAGGTTTTCGAGTTTGCTTGACTTAACTTGCAAAGATGTAGTTGAACTGCTGAGGCGCTCTGGCGAAGGAGTGGTTGTGGGAGGGGGTTTATGGGTGGGGTATAGGTCGAACATTATCAGTTTTTGCAACGCAATTTTGGCTTTGCTAAGCTAAAAGGCACCATCATCATCGTCATCAAGTTCCTGATGTGTCTTGTCCCTCTCTGTTTGCGTGTAACCGTACCCAGCTGGAGACACAATGCAAGACACAATGCACATCCACAGAAGCACTTTGTTCTTTTGTCAAAAATCCGTCTTGATTCACAGTGGTAATCATTTTAATCAGGCTTGGCCGCAGACTTGCGCGATGGTTTCTTCTGCTTTTGCAAGGGGGCCCGGTGGGTTCCTTGTACCAAGGAGCATGCTTCGATATGCTTAATTGTGGCTTCACTATATTTTATCCTTGGTGCTTGATACAATCTTGATACTATATTTTGATTTTTTCAGGGATCTCAATGACAGTATCTTTCCTGGCTGAGGCGGCTACACACCTCGTGAAGGCGACCTAGGCTGCGCCCGGGCCGCTCCGACCACTTTGATCAGCGTCGCTTGGTGCTGTGGAATCAGTTGTTGTACTACCCCTCTGGTGTATAGTTAGAATAGTCCAGGGCCTAGGGTTATTACAATGTTATTCACCTACCCTGTATCTATTGGGGATTATTGGGATTATCATAATCCATGAACTACGAATCAACTTAATCAACCATTATTTGCTGGATTTTCAATGGGGTTGAGTTCTACTATCCACTGCTCATGTTGGGGACCACAGGGTGATCCTCCAAACTCTTGGGGATGTCAGTGTGTTAAACCAAGGTCATGCTCTACGCCATTCAGACATTCCTCTGTTTGAGGCAGACGGCCGTGAATTTGAGGGTGTCGCCAGACCGAGATGTCCCATTTGTTGAGCTCTTGTCCTCTAGTGGACAATCTAGAGAAGACTCCTCAAGGGTCATTTTGATTTGAAATTTGTTCCTTTTTGGGATCTTGTTTGATTTTGAGTTCTCGCATCAAGTTGCATCAAGGATGGGCAGCATGGCGTTACTTGCCCTTGAAGGCTGACTCAGCAAAAGGGCGCTACGATTCGAAGCATTGCTGCCTCAGCCTTAGGTTGGAGTCCATTTGGGAATTTGGGCCAGGTCAATTTTTCTAGTCAGAAGGCTTCAGAAGGACAGTCAAACATCAGGTGTTGACTAGCCTTAGGTTGACATCTAAAATGCACCTCGTGAAGTGCTCAAGCAGGATGCACAGCCTGCTGGTAACGAAAATTCAACTCAAATCCTTCTTGTATTTTTTGATTGGATTCTTGTTGCCAGCACCCCGTTCATGGAGAGAAAGACATCCGAGAACACGGTGGATCCAGAAAATCCTAGCAGGGTCATGAGGTACTTGTACGCCTAGTCTAGGCATATCTCATGGTTCGGTAAGGGCCAATTCGGACACAGCTTCTGGACTTCCGGCCAGGCTTTGTGCATGCTAATTTTTGGTATCCCGTTCCCGTGCAACCACCGGTGTACAACATCTTCTGGATTGACATCATCATGTGATTTTTTCCTCCTCAGGCTGTAACTGCAGTGCCCTTAGCGCAGCTGCTCTTCAGTCGAGAAGGAGAGGGTTCTGAGGGAGCCCGAGAGACTTTGTAAATCCTGCAGGTCTGTCCCTTACTGTGAAGTTTCAAACATCTCTTCGCAAGTGGATCTTGTCCAAGAGGTGCAACCCGCTGCATCTTGGCAGTGTCTTTGGTTGGCTTCTGCCAAATTTGATGTCAGGAGACTTGGCAGAGGCGGGGCCAAATTCCGTCCACCCCTTTTCATCAAACAGAATATTTGGTGCCGTGAAGGGTTCCTTCATTCCTTTTGTGAAACTCCGATCTTAAATGGAGTGTTGCGTTTGCAAACACACAGAGACGGTCAGTCTCCAAATGCTAGGTCCAAGCTTTCACTCTGTCAAACTTTCTGCAGGTTTCAGTCCTATTGTTTCTGGCCAAAAGAGTACAGTAATATAGATAAATCTCTTGCATTTGTGCTTGCACACATTCCTTCAAACTGCCAGGCTTTGAGCTCTCGATCTTTGCTCGGGTCCCTCTTGGCTATTTGTTGTCAAAGTTTGTCTGTCGTCTAAAGCACTGGGGTCCGCCCGCGTGTTGAACATGACTAGACCCAGGAATTGCATGGAATTGCAGCATAGTTAGTTACCATTGCTTACTTCTACAGTAGAATTGGGTCATTTCTCTGCAGTTTGATCTGGTCTGAAAGCCTCCAATCGGTCCAAGAGAAGACCATTGCAATCCCTGAACAAATCAAGACTCAATGGCACCACACAATTGCGGACGTGTGCAGATGCAGTCAAGGACCAAAAAAGTGACAAGATATCAACATGTTAATCATGTGACATGTGCCATGTAGTTAAAAGGTGCATTTCAGACAACCACAAATGACATGTGATGTTTTTAGCTTATTGCTTAGTGTCCTGCTGTTGCAAGCAACATGGTGTAGACAGTCTTAGTTCAGAACAGAGCCTCACACGCGTTGATCCATCTCGCAACATGGATGCTAAACTGGAGAATTCGCTGCTCACAGGGCCTTCAAAGGAATCTCAAGTATCCCCTCGTGGTCAGCGCAACAATGCCTGGCACGACGTACTGGAGATTTGCAAAAAAGGCTTTGCCAACAAGATGAGCACCCTGACCTCTTTTGAGAAAAATGCCATACTTTTCACTCCCCTCAAGATGTTTTATTGGGTCCTGAAATTTGGCTCCTGTGCTGACTGCCTGAGTGTTAAAGGAAACGCGGGTCCTTGTTCAATGGAATTTACATCATTGGAAAAGACTGCTGGAATTTTGAGCCACCCACTCCTTTGGGGCATTCACTCAAACACCATCAAATGCTGTGCCACTGTGCTGCCAGGCAGCATGAGTGATGAAATCTTGGCAGAGGTTCGCCTCGAGGTAGATCAAAGCGCCACTGCTTTGCGAAAAGATGTGGCGGAAACTCGGCATTCAGCATCGAGTCTGTGGGTCATTCGGGTCATTCGCCCTTTCGGTTTTGAAGTGCAAAAACGACAAGCAAAGAGGTGGCAGAGGTGGGGTTGCAAAGGTATGCAAAGGTAACATTCAAATGGGAGCCACCTCTCCTTGCAAGGAGATGCTAGAACACAGAGAGAAGTCCAGCAACGAGAAACTGGCAGAACTGGATGGAAAGATGGAAGCAGTAGTTGGCTGGGCACAAGCTGGATATGTTGATTTCAGCAAGTTCGACTTCACCCCGTGCCACACCTGCCTTTGAGAGTTTTTTTGCTTGCGTTCTTTTTCGATTTAGATCCTTAGCCCCGTGGCATAGGAGAGTGAGGGAAATGCAGTCATGGGGAATATTATAGATCCAGTTTTTGTTCTTGGGACTTGAACATTTACCTGTCCAAAACCGGAAGATGAGCAGTCAAGGCTTCTGGATGAGATTCGATCCAACGAGACACTGCACGCGGAAAGCTCGCGGCAAATGTCTCAACGCTTCGAGGAAAGCTTTTTGCTGCTCAGCAATGCGCGACTTGCCTGCATAGCTAAGCTGTTTCTGCGGGTTCCCTGCACATGCAGGACGGGTTGTCGTCCATGTTATCATCAGAAGTGGTTCTACTCTTCTGATGGCCGATGCTTTTGATGTGCGCCTGCTGTGTTTCGTGTGCCCCGCGATGGGTTGAGAGTTGAGAGTTCTTGGTTGATCGCACGATACACGAGCACCCTTCGCAGTTCGATGTGCGCCAGTTATATATATATATATAGTGTCTTTCTGCGAAGATCTGGACATAAACTCAATCTAGGGATTTGAAACTGAGCACATGCAGTAGAATTAGCAAGGAAAGTTGGTTTTCTCTCAATCTGCAGCAGTTCCACTGCGGTGTGCTTGTCAGTGTTATTTTAGAACTCGTGTTTAGGGCTAGAAGTATTAACAACATTTAACAACCAACAATTCAGGAGTAGGAGGATGCTTTGGTTCAGCTTTTTACAGGTGCACGTATCACCAACAAGTCGCATGACTTTGTTTGTAGAATGCTTTTGCGAAGCAAACACAGGTTGGACAAGTTGGCGAGCAAAGCAGAAGAAGAGGAGGCCAAAATTCGAGGCCTCACTGAAATTCGGCAGAATTATATTATTCGTTGACATGTCCAGACTCCTTTTCCGGGAGGCCAGGGCCACATAAACATAGTCACAAGTTGTGAGGCTTCTATGGTTTGGTATGGCTTAAAATGATCAACCCCCAAAGTTGAGTGTTCTCGAAAAATATTATCAGCCCTTTGTGGGGCTGTTTTGTACCCCACATCTAAGCCCCAAGGTTGTCGTTGTTTTTTGTACCCCACATCTAAGCCCCAAGGTTGTCGTTGTTGCTGAGGAAAGGGTGCAAAAGTCAGAAGAGAAGCTGTCGGAAGTTTCTCACTCCGTTGAAGCAAGCCAGAAGCAGCTTTCAGAGCCTTGGCTCCTGGATCAGGAGAATTTGAATTTTTTGGCGAACTATCCAGGAAACCAGGCTACTTTTATTTTCCATCATTTTCCCATCAAACATACTACGATCTACTGTACTACGTATGTATACAGAGGTTAAACCAATCCAGTGATTCGATGCGAGCGTGGGAGCATGGGTCATCTTGATTTGAACAGTGCAGGCAGGGACCATACTTGCATATGGGCTCATATGTGAAACATGACATATTTCGTACACCAGCTGGGTCGCAGTTTCATGCGAACCTCATGCCGAATGGAAACGAAGCTTTTCTCATACGAGCAGTACACTGAGGAGCAGCTCAGGGAATTGCATGATGGAAACTCGCAAAGTGCACTTCAGCAACTTGGAAAACATTGAGAAACATTGAGTACTACTGGTAGTGATACAGATTGCGAACCATTGGAAATCATGAAAGTTGTTTGGAACACCTGTGAGGTGATCGTGATCAGATGATATCAGATGCCCCTTGCGCCCAGGTTGGCCGCTCATTTGAACTCCACGATGCAACCAGTTGAGGGCAACACTGCAGCTATTAGAGATGATTTGCGCCAGATTTTTGCACCTTGGCCTGCAATGGTGTCGAGCCTCAACACTGTCAGGATGATGAAAGCTATGATGTTTTTAATTTGATTTATAATTTATAACCCATCGCAGGATATGTCAAAGTCAAAGTTTGGTCCAGCAGCACATCCCTTGATTCTTGTTCAGGATCGGCTTGGATCCAACAATAATTCGGTGCTCAATGAGATCGGGAAGATTCAGCAAGCCATGATACTTGGACAGGTCAAACTTTGACAATATTTCAATCTGCCATTTTCCTTTCTTTCTAGGCCTCTAAGGATGTTTCTTCACAAACTTACCCGTTTGTTTCAGAATTGAAGAACCTATTTATTGGATTTACAATATTTTATGACAGGGGGAAGCCAAAGGATTGAATCTTCCCCAGCCACCTGGAAGGAATCTAGACTTTGTCCGCACAGATGATGGTGATGACTCCTGGCCAATGGGGCAGTCGGCCGCTGTTGTCTCAACAGCCTTCGATTTGATGAGAGGACGGAACACAGAAAAGAATGCACCCAAGCGAGTTCGCGTCAGAGAATTCTTCTCGCAGACAGATGCCATTGAGCAACAGGAGAAGATGGTTCAAACAGATCCCAAAATGCAGGGTTCGGAGAAGAAGAAAGAGAAGCCACAGCCGAGGGGATCAAAGTTAAAGGTTCAGAAAACGGAGTTGAAGGCCAAGGAAGGGTCAGCAAAGCTTGCTTCATCCCGTACCCGTGGATTCAACGATCCAGACCAACTAAAGCAGAAAGCCAGGCAGGCCTTGATCAAGCCGCCGTACAATGTTTTTGACTACTACCATGAGGAAGGCGTTTTCCAGAGAGTTGCGAAGAGCACGGTTTTTGATTACCTGAGCCTCACAGTGGTTTGCCTGAATGCTATGTGGATCGCTGTGGATGCAGATCTCAATGGTGCAGCGTTGATCACCGACGCTCCCCCAGTCTTCATCGTGGTGGAAAATTTGTTCTGCACTTATTTCGTTTCGGAAGTTTTCATTCGCTTCATGGCCTTTGAAGAGAAGAGTCGCTGCCTGCGGGACCGGTGGTTTGTCTTCGACTCCCTTTTAGCATCTTGGCATACTTGTAGCACTACTCGTAGCTCATTGCAGCTCCAGAAAGGGCTCCCCCCATGTGCGTTTTCTGCGTTGTATTTTGTTGTTGAGATGACACGAAATGACATGAGATGACTGCAAGAGCTGACAAATCAGATGGTTGAATTGATCTTAAGGTCTTCTTCATGGTGTTGGAGACTTGGATTGCCCCCATCATCGTTGTCAGCTTTAACATTGATCTGGACAATGCTTTGGACCTGTCCACTTTGAGTGCCTCCTCTGCAATCTTCGTGCACTGCACAAAGGTGAAAAAGTGAAGGTCATTGACAATGCAAGATCAAAACAGCTTGAACTGGATAAGTTTCCTACCTATAGGATCCTATAGGACCTATAACTTTGGAGAGAAATTGATCCTTCATGTCGTTCTAGTTCATATCTCCAACATGAAGGTGTCGTTGTGGCTGGATGTAACCTCAACGCTCCTATTTGCGATTAGTGATTAGTGGAACCTCACACACTTCTGCACTGAGTCAGTATGCAGGTGCCTGAGATGATCTGAGATGCCTTGACCAACTGAGGAATGTTCCGCATGGTGAAGTTACTCCGTTTGTCACGCATGGCGAAGCTCTTGCATGCGGTGCCTGAGCTGACCATCATCATGAAGGGCATCAAGTACGCCTCACGCTCTGTAGCCTGCATGCAATTTTCTAGCAGTCGGCATCGGACCACCTTTGGTTACCTTTGGCATGTCCATAAAGACTCATATGTTCAGTTCTTTTGTCTCATGCATTGTATGTCCTGATGAAGATGTTGGATTGAGCACAGCTTCAGTGTGGGTAGCGTCTCAGTGTGCATTGGCAGCAACAGGTTCTGGTCTTCTTCCTCTTTTGGTCTATGGTGGTCTACGTCTTTGCCCTGATCCTGCGGCAAGTGACAGTAGGATATGGTGTTGGGACGCAATATTTCAGCAACGTTCCACAAGCTGTGAACAATCTGCTACTGTACGGAATCATTCCGTCGCAGCGAGACCTTGTTGATGCCACCAGCACTGTGGGTGCTTGGATGTGGCCTGTGATCGTCTTCTTCTTCTTTTTCGTATCCATCACCATCATGTACATGCTTGTCGGGGTTTTAGTTGATGTGATGCGCGTGACCTCTCAAACAGAGAAGCCTGGAGATGCACCATTTGAATCTGTTTGAATCTATATATTTGAATTCTATCATTTTTGTTTAGAGAGGAAGCTCTTGTCCAGTTGTCCAGGATGCTCTGCCGTTGGCTCAGCTTTTTCTAAGGAAAGAGGGCATCACAATTTCCTACTTGGCTCATGAGTTTCGAGACAAGATGGAGCAGTTAAGTTGTAATCCCGATGAGCCGATTTCCCAGTTCGAGTTCCAGAAACTGCTTCTGGAACCCGACATTGCCTTGATTTTGGCTGGAGAAGGTGTTGATGTCATTGCTCTTGTGGACAGCTTGGATATGGTCTACGAAGATGTCAGCAACTGGGCGAGGTGTACGATGATTGTTGATGATTGCTGCACTTTGTGCTTGAAAGATCTTGAAAATCCCTCAATAATCATCTAATCATGTCCTTCAACAATGTCGTTACGGTCCTTACATGCATTGCCGAGGCAAAAATGGCAAAGATGGCTTGGACTTTGCAGCAGCCATGGATTTGATTCTCAACATGAGAGGGAACAACCCTGCTACTGTGAAGGACTGGGTTTCTGATTTTCTCTAGCAGCTAACACAAAGCCAGGTTTGCCTCCATTTCGGAAGTTGCGCTGCGAAGCTGTGTCAAAGCTGTGTCAGGATGTCAAGGAGCAGCTTCGCATCATGAAGTCCCTGGTCAAGACCTCGCAGTTTGTGATTGTGGAGCCTGAGCTAAAAAGAAGGGGTGCTTTTTCCATCATTTCATTGAGAATGCATCATTGCTTCATATTGCTTCCCTTCCGCTGGACTCCTCTTTATATTTTTGTCAGCAATGATGTTTCACCTGTTTTTGCGATGGCCAGTCGCACCAGTCTCAGTCGAGAGACAGCTTGTTGAGCCTGGCTAAGGACAAGATGAACTCTGAATTTGCTCACATGCATTCTCTGTTGAAAGAGTTGAGGGAGGAGGCTTTACAACGAGAAACCCAAGGCGAATTTGATGAAGATTAGGTTGACTTCTTGGCATCCAGGGCCAGTCCAAGGGTGGGATTTGAATGAGTAGATTCTGAGTAGGTCGAGCAGATCTGCCATGTCGCCAGAACCTAATCGGATTACAAGCCAAAGCATAGAAGGCCTAGAGTCTAGAGTTTAGATCTCTTTAGATCTGCATCAACCAAAGCATACTGTACTTATTTTTCAATTTCACACTGAAAGGCAAAGATCTGCAGATCTTCAATGGGAGTCGCGCCGATTTTTGGCGCGAATGGACTCATGCTCAAGCCACAGTTAGCCAGTTCCTACCTAGCGAGACCTCGGGTTCGCCCGTCTATGCCAGCTATACAAACTCCAATTCTAAGTGGAAGGATTTGTAGACGACACCTGTCAGCAGTGGATTTCAGTCACGGGTTTCAAAAGGCTGGCATGAATGTTGCACTTCAGCAAAATTGCTCCATATTGCTCCTGTAATTTGAGGAAACAATTGAAACAATACAAAGCCTGTTGGTTGCTGGTGGCAGAGCTGTAAATGGTCGGAAACTCCGATCCCTTTTGCTTCAGTTTGGCAAGACATCGATAGACCATGGGAACATGGCAAGGATAGCTCTCGATTTTTGCCAGCGCTAATATTGCATATTGCACAGCTGGAGATCCCTGGAGGCCTGGAGGGTGTTTGATTTTTCAAGATGGCGATGTCAAAGGGAGTTCTTTCGCTTCTACCTCTTCAACCAGAAAACAATCCCACCTGAAAGGCTTAGACTTAGATCATCTTAGATCCATCAAGCAGACTTAGAATAGGTCGCCGTCCTTTGTGTTAGCTGATCCCTTGACGTAGAACCACAAGAGCACCCTCCATTGTTTCACTGAGCTTGGCTCAAGCTGTATAAATTGTGCCATGAGGCTGAAATGGCCTTGCCGTGTACCACGCATTACGAGAGCCAAGCTGAAACCTGTGAAATGCAGACAAAAAAATGTTGAAGCAAATGTATCGAAGATTACCGAAGTAAGTCATTTCGGCAATTCGTCATGGATTCCTGACAGACCAAGGCGCTGGAGTCGAGTCTAGGGTAATCTACCGGGTAATCCAATATAATTTACTGCGTTGGTGGGATTTTTATGTTTTTTTTCAGGTGAAGAGGATTGAAGAGGCCTTGTGTTGGGACGCCTGATCAAGCTTCCAAAGAACGCAGCACATGAAGGATAGACACTGTCAAGAGAGCATTGAAAGCTGAAACAAGCCGAATCGATGAAGCTTGGAAGCCAGGAAAGCAACATCAACAGAGCAGCCAAAGCAGCCAAAGATCAAGAGGGTAGACAATAACTTTTGCAGCTCTGTGTTTCGCACAGATGTCGCTCCTGCCAGGATTTTTCTGGGCTTCGTAGATCGATGGGTCAAGATGGGTCACTTTAGGATTAACATTCGCAATGAGCAAAGCTTTGACTTGTGGCATCAACGCTCCCTTCCAAATAGAGGCTGTCTTGGAAGAGAAGTACACACACTATATATCACTATATACTAGAAATAAGAACATACTGCAGACTGCACTGTATAAGTACACTGTAAGTCCATTCTCGTTCTGTTCATTTACAACTGGTATTTGCTGATGTTTGGGATCCACCGAAGGACTGACTGCCCTGGCGCTGGTCACGGCAGCTGCAGAGCATATCTTCCTGCAACAGAGTGGCGATATCTGGCAGGCGAACAGCCTCGGTATGCCTGACTGGTGACTTCATTGTTAGCAAATTGCTTGAAAAAAAATCAAAGCAACCTCTGTATGTATGGTGTGGACGGCTTTGGTCAATTTGTCGATTTGGTGGCTCTAATGTTTGGTGATGGTTTCTTGCCGCTTTCAAACTCTTGTCGTCGTCTCCGAGATTCTTTTGGGAAAGCTCTTACTGTGTTAAATGTGCACCATGCAGGTTTCATCTGATCTTGGACTGCTGGGGGCGCAGGGGGACTAAGGGCACTCTTAGATGGCTCTTCATCAAAGGCAGAACAGAGAATTTCCACTCTGGTCTCTGACGCAGCTTCATGTCCTCGTGACTTCCCTTTTTTGCTTGAACAGCTCCGACATCTTGTCTCAACATAGTTTGGTCTGTGCAGGTGGCCTAGGGTATGGTCACTGGGAGTGTTACACTCTTAGACGTATCGTTATTTTTCACAAAAACAGCCTAGATCGCCTTAGATTCAAAGACTGTAGCGCTCTCATTTTGTTCTGCGAGTATCAGATCCTTTCGGTCAGCTTTCAGAATCCAGTGATAGCCACCTCCAGGAATCCTGGGAGATGAGGGCACTCTGCGTGGCGCTGGCGGCTATACGCCAAGCCCTGAGATGGCGAAGCGGCCAGTGCAGCTGCAACAGCTCAATCTCCTGAGAGAAGGACATTTAAAGCAAATTGGAACAGTTGGATATAGATCTCATGTCATGGCCGGACGGACTGCCAAGGCACCTTAGCGCTGCGAAGGCTGCAGGTGCCGAAGCTGTCAGGACTCGCTTGGATGTCTTGAACTCCACTCGATTTTCGCGATTTTTTTTTTCCGGGACTGGTGTTTTTTTGCAACAATGTATTTCCAGACAGTAGTGTTTTTCCAGCCCGCACGAGTGATTTTCACAACGGCTTTTTTGCAATGGGTCCCCGGTGTTTCTTGCAACAGCGGTGTTTTTTTGTTGTTGCAGCGGTTCCCCGATATTTTTTGCAACATTTCTTGCAACGTTTTTGGCTGGTGTTTTTTTGCAATGGCTTGCTGGTGGCGGTAGTGGTAGCGGTGGTGGCGGCGGCAGCGGTGGCGGCGGCGGGGGTGGTGGTATCTAGAATCCAGCATCTCGCAGGTAGTAGGTCGCAGGCCGTAGGTGGTAGGTCGGACGTTGTAGGTCGTAGGTAGTAGGTGGTGGGTAGTGGGTAGTAGGTAGAGGGTTTGTTCCTACTGTTCCTGTTGCGCCTGTTGCGTGTCGTGCTGACCGTTAGGTAGTGGGCCGGTTGTTGTTCTGATGAGGCCCAGTAGGATATGATTTATATAGTTGGAGGGGCGCGCGCGCGCCTCCCCCGCAAGGTTGCGGACCACCAGCACCATCAGCATCAGCAGCACCGCTGCCCCAACCCATGCAAAAACCTCCGCTGATTGCCGCAGAAGAACCCGTTGCAGAGAACACAGCAGCAAGAAGCACCTCTCCCAAATTCTCGCAACCTAGCAAAAATAACAGGCGGCAACCTGCACAAAAAACACCTTCCCGTGCAACAGTTGCAAAAAACACTGGTTACACCCTGCCCTTGTTTTGTTTTTTCTGCTATCCTTGGCATTGGCATATATGATTTCTGCTTCTTTTTTGTATTTTGAATAATATTTGATGACATGTTTAGTATTCATCTATTCTGTCTTACCTAAGACTGCCAGAGTGGAATCCAAACATAATGTATTCTGAGCATTCTAATCTTCTGCCCTGCCAGGACATGGGGCTTCGACCAGCTGAATGACACGATTGAAGGCTGGGACAGCTGCCCTCCCAAGCACGGAGCATGGAAGCTTCTCTGAACCTCTGCGCTGCATTTGTTCAGCGCCCTTCGTCGCATGTTGGATCTTCGGAAAAGTGGCATTTGTCAAAGATCAATGACAGTGATTTTAGTGAACCGGCCCTTCATGAAGTGGCTGGCAAGAAAGCCACAAAACGAATCTCAACAACATTGCAGGAAGGTGAACTTAGTAACTAAGCTAAGTGATCCACTGGGATGTGGCAATAGGAGCTTTTGGGCCTTGGGCGAAGAGTGATCCCCGATGTGTCGCCAGAAGCAGAAGCACTGGGCCTTAAGTACTCTGCGGGCATTTGGCTGACTCATGATGAGGAGGCCTATGAGATCCTTGGCTGAATTTGGTCCAAAGGTCATGCAATGGACATATTTTTCCACAGGAGACCTTCTACACTGAACGATTCATATCTTTTCGCGGTGAAATCATATGTCATGTCGGCATGTTCGAGCACTGAGATCCAAGGAATTGCAGTGGCGACATCCGCGAGGTACAAGTTCCAGGGTCGTCGAGCTTTAAGGATTCTCTATTTTCTTTGCACTTTCTGTGCGCGCAAAAGCAAACAAAGGGTCATCTCGTTTTCAAGCCGGGCCCCATCAATCTTCAGATTGAGGCAGTTGATTGATGTTGATTGTGCAAAGAGTGAAAGAAATGCATGGCAAACAACGGCAAGTGACTGCGATCTTTCCGTTGCATTCTCAGCAGGACCCATATTGGCAGAAAGAGCTGGAGAGGATCTTGGACGGAGTGCGAGCCTTCAAGCTGGGATACTCAGAGGTCTCTGGGATGACCTAAAGGCCCATTGACTCTGTTGCGAAATGTTGAGAAGGGTCATTCACCCCACCTAGATACACCTCTATTGAGTCTAGTAGTAAATTTTGAAGGTACGTAAGGGTTTCTTCATTCTCAAACCACAGTGAGGGCACGTGCAATGCATTGCGCAGCAGCTTGCAGCCATGGCCATGTGGCCGTGGTCTTGCGATTAAACTGATATTACGATGTGTCCCTTACAGAAAAATCGCGTCAAATCACGGACGGTCATCAAAATTCGACACGTCTTGGTTCATGTTTGTCCAGGAACTCATCAGCCATCCTATGGTGGACAGTGGGAAATGAGATCGAGTCCCAAGCTGAGAAAAATCTCGGAGATAGGAGAACAATGGAGAACAGGTAGAACAAGAACGGCGGCAAACTCGGAACTGCGCTTTCAATGTTAAACAACACATACTGACCAGTCAGATTTAGTTGGCAGGACAGGCTTTATCATTTTCTGAATATTTCTATTTGCTGGATCTGAGATTGTTTGCAAGTGTGTTCATGGACTGCCCGAGGTTTGCCACAAACGTGGTTCTAGGCTGGAAGTCATTTAGCTGGGGCTGGCAGCGTTGAGTTGGAGCTATTAATGCATGAAACACTTGGAAACTTATTCATGATGTTTGAAATGACACCTGCGTTGCATGTGGCAGCAATGTGTAGCGATCATAGTTCATGATAGCATGTTTTCGGACATATCATTGCTGATTTTTAAGAACATCAATGCTTGTGTCTCAATTCGGTAGTCCATTCGACTGCACCTCCTGCTGAACGCATAGGCTCTGAGTGTACTTGGCGGATCCTCAATCAGATCATCCTTGAAATCAAGGCAGAGGCACGTCAAGCCTTTCAGACCGATGGTTCTTCAGAATAGATGTGTGCAAGGACATGAACTGAACAACAATGTAACAACATGCCATGGATATCGAGAACCGTCCATTTTTTGACTATATGGGTATGCTTAGGTATGCTTAGGTATGCTTCAGAATTGGGTACTGCTGATAGTGGTTCATTGCCATGGAATATCAGCACTGCCGTGGGTCCAATGGTCCAAGTGCCAGGATCCCATGCATCCAGTTGGCTACGTTTCTGCTGGCGCACATGAGGGCAAGGCGGCTGCTCTATTGGAGATATTGGAGGGTGAGAACTGTAGAGTCACTGTAGAGTCACTGTAGAGAAGAAGAAAACGAGTTGATGTCAGATACCCTCAGGCTGCCTCCACTACAAATGATCCTGTGAATTTGACATCATTCTGCTTGCCAGTTGAAGCTGATCAAAGAGTTCTGCACCGATCTCGATTTCCTTGGAGTGAACTCGTACGGTGAGGACGGCATATGCAAACACATCGTCTTTACTTCGAACTTGCTGGTTTGGAAACATCCGAACCAACCTGCCAAAATTATCTATACATCATTACTGTTCAAGTCCTCCGTGTTTTCCAGCAAGATGATGCAACATGGATAACACGCCTTCGCTAGACCAGAGGTGAAGTGGTAGCGTTGTGCAACACCCTTTCCTCCGGCTCCCAATTTCACAGGAATCCTTGAAGGTGGGAGATGACATGCGGCGTGCTGGCCTATACCTTCCCTATGCATTGATGGAGTTTGGACCAACAGGCCACTTGGCAAACCATCACTTCCAGAGGCAATTATTGTGGCCATGGATGGCCATGGTATCACTTTCATGTTGGAGAAAATGAACCTCTTCCCTTGCTACCGCAGCGCTGTAGTTTTTATACATTCCGAAGGGTGCTGTAACAATCTGTAGCTTTGTTGATTCACGAATCACAATCCTCTTGAGGGTCAACTGGGGCAGCTAGGGCAGCTAGGAGTGTCAGGTCACTGGAGTGCCAATGTCACGGCGTGGGGCTCCTACATCGAGGCAAGTGGCCATTGCCCTTGAAGTCATGGACTTTCCTTGGACCTGATGTGCTGGGTCTTTCGTATTACATGAACTCTTGTGATGTGAGTTGATTTTCGTTGGAGAGCTTTGGCGAGTGGAACGGAGTGACAAGCCATCGTCCGGTCAGAGAACAGTTCTGAACATGTTCTAGTTACTGAGTTGCTGGCTCAGCAGTAAAATCCAAGACCTGTCAGGAGAGCTCGACAGAGAAGGTGCCCAGGTATGCGGCCACTTGCGAGCCGCTGGGAATCAAGTTCTTGCGGAGCACAGCAAGAATGTGCCAAACAGATGGGGCGTAAGTGCAGAGAAGCTAAATTTGCAATGAATTTCACAACAATGCAATTTTGGAGCCAGTGTGTCGATTAGGTCCATACAAAAGCTACCACCTCTGTCCAAAGGTCTTGGTCGCGGAAATTCACGAAATTCAGCACAGATCCATCAGCTGAGTAGTTGTCATACCAAGGCTGTGCTTCACAGACCCAGTGCATTGCCGCCTTTGCATTTGTTGCGCGGCAGAAATCGACCGGTTAAACATCTCTAGATTCTTAACTTGTTGCGCACCTGATAGTTTTTGAAGAGTAATTGAAGCCAACGAGTTGTAAATTCAAAACTTGTCGAAGAAATGTCTACAGACGGCGTATCCACAGATCAAAATTGATGAGAGTTTGGAGGCTTAGCAACCTGTGTCCAGCTTGTCTTGGGGTGGAAGCGGCTAGAGCAGTTCCATCAACCAGTGGATCACGGCTTTCAACATCCGATTCAGATGCAAAATTGTCAAATCCTTCCAGAGTTTCCCTTGTCATCATCGGTGCATTGAATCATTTATGGCTGACTGGACAGTGCCGAAGATACCAATTGGTGGATTATTGCAGTAGTTATATTAAACCACTGTTATTCCCTGGTTTATTGGGGACCCTGGTGACCCATGATGGGAATCCCATGGAATCGCTATCAACCAGTAACGGATGTAACGGGATAGCTGAGGTTTGGGGATGGAAGTGGGAAAAGACTGGCACCTGGTACGGCCTCTTCAACGAGTGGACCGCGGTTTCTGAGAACATCAGCAGCTCTGTTTGTCCTGTCTGCGAGTCAGAGGCGCTGTGGACCCGGAGAAAGGTGGCCCAAGGCACTTTGCAGGTAGAAGTACCAGGGAATTATATTTAGCTATATGTAATCATAAGCTATTTATATATATAGTTATATGATGTTATGTATATATATATATATACAGTTATATACATATATAATATAATACAATTGTAGTATATGGAAACTGGACATGGCATGATATGACTCAACATTTTGGGTTCACTACGACACTACGACAAATGGCCAACTTCTTGGGTTCATTGGTACAGTCCCTGGTTCTGAAGGCATACTGATACATGGTAATGATGGTAATGCTATGTGATGTTGACAAGAACGACTGAAGACCTCAGACTCGTGAGTTGTGAGGTAGTCATAGCAGCTACACCTAGCAGCTACCTCTTTCTGCCGTCAGGTGCTTAGTGCCTTGCAAAAGTGCTGGACAGGGCAGGTGCTTATGGCTGGGGAGAGGTTTGCAGGGCTGAGGCACCGAATGATGATAAGGACAATGATAGTTCTATGATGGTAGCTACATGTACATGTGTATATTATATGTAGATATGTAGACTCTAGACGTGGTTGTATATATAAATATAAATACATATACGTACGCGTAGGTATGCATACGTCTGCATAGTCGTGATATTTTCCGAATCTACTGTACAAAGTATACGATTTGTATGGCATATCTACACAGAAACCACAGCGTGCTCCGTATTTCTTGTCCCGACCAGCTTGGCGACCAGGACAAGTCAACGAAGGCCCCAAGCATCCACAGCGTCGCAGTGGATGGGAAGCAGCTGGAGCAAGCTGCCTTCACCGTTGACCAAAGCGAAGTAACGCTGGTGTCCCTGGGGCTGGTGGCTGGATGTGGCTGGTGGATGTGAGCTCTCTCAAGACTCTCAAAAGTCTAAAACCAAAGGCTGCTTGCTAATGACTACTAGTGACTACAAGATGCGAGCGGATGAGAGGGGAAAAGTGATGGCGAAGTCTCTTACTTGTACCACGTTCTTCTTGTTGCATGAATGATATAGTTTGATGGCGCATTGCAATTGCTACCAGCAAGTGTGCAGCAAAAAAGGTTAAGGTTCGAAAGTTCAAGCAGCAAGCCGACAGCTGTGATGTTTCAACATGTTTCAACCTTGTGCTGCGTTTTGCAAGTGCCATTTGTGGCAGGTGGTGAATGCAACGCAACAGGATGGCAATCCCCTCACAGGGATTTGGGTGGCAGGGGGCTGAGCATAGCTTTGAAAGACAGAAGTTGCCCCGTTGAGGCCCGGAAAGACAGGGAGAGAAACCACCAATTTAATCTCAAATTATGTCTTATTTACATTTATTTACCATTCTTGTTTTGTGGTTCCTTCGCATATTTTAATTTGCCATCCGCAAAATAAGGGATTTTGATCTCCGTTGACTGTCATAGTCTTGGGATGGGTGGCTCAACTACCCACAGAAAATTGTTGGTGCTTCCCAGCCTTTGTTCTTTGTCCCCATTCGAAAACTTTCATTCGTATCCTGCTTCTAGTTAGACAGACTTTGCATGGAGGCAATCTGTTTCCATCTCCAAGGTCACGGAGGAGATTGTTTCTGAAGCAGTGGGTGGTGTACACGAAGACACCAATCCGCTTCTTGAAGACTTGCCTCTTGACCCGTCGGGGGAACGTTGCAACAGTGATGGCATGATGACACTGCAGAAATTCTATCATCACATTTGAGCGAACATATACATGTCGTTTGAAACCTGTTGCAGTGGATGCTTTCCATCATGTTGGCTCACAGTTTGGCTTTGGCCTGCTACTGAAGTCCAAGGTTTCCGGATAGCCCTGAGAAGAAAAGCGGTGTGGGTCTCTCCGTTATTCTCAACACCTCAACGTTGAAGATAAGTCGCCTGGAAGCAGAAGGGACCGTAGGCTGCAGGGCTTCAGAAGGAAGATCCGAGTGAAATTGAATGACATTGGAGCATTATGGAGCCAAGTTTGCAGGTGAACGTGTTTTGTGGTTTTGTGGTCCGTGTCGAAACGTGCCTCGCGGAAAACTTGCGAAACTCTCGGATAGAAGTTGTTGCTCCTCCCGGAGCTTGCAGAAGGGATAGATTTGTACATGTAGAATGGACGTTTGCAGATCAACATCCAAGGTGACTGACAGGTGTCAGCAGACCGGACATAGGAAACAAAACATGCCGACATTGCCGGAAGCATTTGGATCCAGGTGGAAACTATCGACTCTACGTCTTTGTGCGAGAGGATCCTGCCTTTTGCAGCGCCGGCAATGACTCTCAGCTGAGATTGGCCATTGCAAATGTTTGGTGAAACCATGTACGTATTCATGATGAGGCTTGGGGCTGTCCCACAGAGCTGTGAATTTCAGGCGTAGTGTATCTACTATGAATCGATCAAACTATGTAGAGATTCGCCCGAGATTCACATCGGAGTTTGATAAACTCTTCTTCTCCTTTGCCTCGTTTGTTCCTTGTGGGCTCGAGGCCGAGTGTCCCAATCACGAAGCATACGCATCAATGGCATTTCGCATTTGCAGCTTGATTGAGAAGTACCGGAAAATCTGAAAGACTTCTCACAAGAAGTTCAAGAAGTCATGTGAGCGGCAGATAAGAAGTCTTTCATGTCTGGAAATGAACGATTTTTCATGGAGCTAGAAAGGCACGTGGGCATATGTGTGATAGATTTCAAGGAAGATAGGTCAAATGCAGCGAGCCTGGACATTCCAGTAGTTGCGTTGAACAGAGGGGCTGGACGGCTGATTCCTCTTAGAATGGGAGGTGTGAAAACCCAAACCTTAAGTTCTGGGTTGGATATTGCACAGCATCACCTTGATTGCATTTCATTTCTGGTTGGAGGCAATAAATATCAATAAACCAAGCATGACGCTTCCAGCTGACTTCAAATGGCTACTTGGTCAGCTGTCTCTCAGGTCATGATGCTCTTCCAGGCGAACAGTGCTACAGCCAGGTTCGCTATGCTATGGAAAAAGATCTCCAGGCGAACCCCGATAGGCGTGGACCCGTGGATGCACTGGGATGCATCGAACTCAACATTGAAAATATCATCTGATTCTGTACAGATTCACAACGAAATTATGTAGCATGGAGACGTTTAAGATTTGATGGGACTGTTCCAACGTGAAGCAGTCATAGTCAAGCATTCAGACAGCGGGATTTACAACCCTCTCAATTCATGGAAGCCCGTCAATAATTTTTTGAAGGGAGAGGACAATGCTGATTTCAAGCTGTGTGGCGACTTTGATGCAGATTTGAGAGGCTCTGCCTTCCCACCCTGTAAAACTTCTTGCTGGAAAGGTATCCTGGTGCGACAACAAGTTCTTCCTTTTCCGAGGCTGGCACACATCACTGTGGAGCTTTCATCAAGCCGAACCTGTTCCATGCCGGACTGCAAGATTCATGTTCCTCTTTGAACCACTGATTTCTGTTACTTCCACTTTAAGGAAACACAAACTCGACCGATCAGGTGCAGATGGTCATGGCGCAACTGCAGCTGGGTGACTGTCCACATCCTTGTGGAACGCCCATTTGGTGCCACAGCACTGAACCTGGAGAGGCTGGAGACGAGGAGAAGATGTCTTAAAGATGTCTTAAAGATGTCTTATTGGTACTCTTTCAATCCGTTTCAGGGACTCAGAAAGCCGAGGCTGGCACAGCACTGGCACACAGGAATAGTTGAAGCTCGTTGCAGGCATGCTATGACTACATTCAATGGTTGTTGAAGAACAACAACACGGAAAATGGGCCAGAGGCTGCAGAATCATGTGTGGAGGAGCTGGTAGGAGGAAAGCACCTTAGGGGACCTTGCTATGCACCGAGATGGCGGAAGTCAGGGTCATTTTTTTCCAACATGGAATTGCAAATCTAGGATGATCTATGTGATAAGTATGCATGCATATTATATATCATATGTGAATTATTTGACATGTATGTGTATACTAAATACAACAATAATTATGTATTCACTCAGTATATATATATATAGATAACCATATATTGAGGTAGATACGAATGTTGCTCCTGACTAGACACTTGGATCAGTCCATGACCACACGTAAACGGCAAGGCTCTTCATGGCAAGAAGAGCATTAAGGGCGCCCAACGTGCCATTCACGAGTTCATGCCAGGGCCGGGGGACTTGGGTGCGAGGATTCAGTTCCGGGAATGAAACACGGTTGGAAATGGATCCAAGGATCTGCCCACGACCATGCGAGGGTGTTGGCCTTCAGTGCGAGCCGAACTGCGAGGACACGCCGGATGAAACAGGAGCGGCCAGAAGGTTCTGGGATGGAATGATTTCCAGCAAACCAAATCTCAGGATGTGCCAGAAATTCAGATTGCCAGATGATTGCCATCATTTCATGTCCAAACCACATCAAACCACTGTTATCCTAGTTTCACTTTCTAAAAAGCTACAACGAGCGTTAGCACCTTGCGAAATCCAGCCGTGAGGCATCGAGGAGACCAGCCGTGGCATGGGGCAGCAGTTCCCTTTAGTAACTTTAGTGCTGCTTCCAGCCATGTTGAGGGTCCTTCATGGCTGAAACAAACTTGGCCAGACACTTGTGTCACTTGTGGTTGGAAGATGTTAGCATCCATGGGTCCATCGATTCATCCAGCCATGGATTCGTATCAGATGTTTTATACTGTTTTATATCAATCTCATCCCAGACATGTGAGCCCATCTCATACTCTTGATGAATGAGACAAGGGGTCTGCTTCAAGCCTTCAGCCTTGTGGTAGCACAGCTTCGAATCTGAAGATCACTGTTTCGGAGCGCACACGGCGGAGCTAAATGGGATGTCATGGTGATTTTGTGACTTTGCCCGGTAGCCATGTCACAAGAGCCAGGGAGTGATGCTTCGATGGCATCCCATGATATAAACATGCACACGACGATAGTTTTGGTCTAGGGATTGGACCACATCAATCAGCTGTTCAAAAGGGCGTGCTTAAATGCCCTTGCGTACGGCTGAATGAGCGTTGTCCAACTGAGCAGCGCTCAAAGAACACGCGCTGCACTTTGAATTCGGGCCGCAGGGATTTGCATGTTTTGCTCTCCCTCGGGGGGTTGAAGCTCGACCCATCATTCATTGCTGTAGAACACAAATCTGCTGGGTGCCTCTCGCCCAGCAGTTACTAAAGACACCAAAGCGTGTAATTGCAGTTTTAAATACGGAGGCAATTCTTCGGTACGATCAAAACCTGCACAAATGGCGATCACATGATGCAAGCACACACACTACAGTAGCATCAGGTTACATGGATTCCCTGTCTGGTGCAGTGCAGGCCATGATACTTTGCCATGGGCTTGCAAGTAACGGACAGAGTCTGTTTGCATTCTAGCAGTACTTCAGTTGGTCAACGCAACCCTAACTTTTCCCGAATTGGAAGCATTTTTGTGCTTGACTTCAAACTGAGAGTCTGGCAGACAAGCATTCAATGTCCATTCTGTGTCTGAAAACCTTGTCTTCAAGAAACGTCCGAATGCTTGCATCCGCTATGAATCCTCTGCATGACAAATTTCGCACCACAGAGGCTGCAAAAGTCACTGTGGTGTGGTCAGCTTGGTAGTATCGAGCCAGCTTGACCCGACCCAGCAAGGCACCAGCAAGGCAAGCAAGGCACCAAAAGTCGGCTGGATAGTTCGAATTGAGCAGAACTAAAGCGATTGGAAAATCTCCAATATGTTGTGTAGTATATGGTAGTATGAGCTCCGAAACAAGCATCGTCTGCCAGGTTGGTTCTCTGCCTCTCAGGCTTTGCGTTGTACTCACTGGTGCTGCTCTTGGCATAGGAGATACTGTTGGCAAAACAAGGGATCATGTGTGCCATGCTCAACAGTTGGATTGTATACCGTATGTGGTGATTGTCATTAATCCGCAATCCATGAATAAATTGTTATATCTATGTGCACATTATGGGATGATTGACCACAAACTATAAACATCTATAAACCATATACTATATTTTGGCCATGGCACGTGTGAATCCCAGGATACCATGGTGCAAAGTGAAGTCAAGAAACACTGGAAGGTTTTGTGGCAACATGGACAAATACAGGACTTTGAGAAAGACGGCGTGTCTAAGCCCCTCAAAGTTGGACAAGGACACATAGATTCTTTGTGCTGACTCCAGGGATCTATATAGTCCGAGCCTATCTTAAGCAAACCTCACCGCGACACCCGACAACCCGACAACCCGACACACTGAGGCTGATACTCGACGGACCGAGAAGCGATGAAGAAGCGATGAAGAAAATGGGCCAAGACGCCTCTTTTTTTCGCGGACTGAGGGCATCTGATTACTCACCTCCGATTGCAGCACGTCCTGCCGCCAAAAACTAACAGTCGTGGGGAAGCATCGGATGCACCCCAACATGATTATATATGATTAGCATAATATTAGCATATACATCTGGATCTATCAAGAACACAATCTTTTCTGGGAACAGGCTGTACATCAGATATGCCAGACGAGCTTGCTCGCTCCGAAGCATCTTTGAAGCCTGGGAGGTTGCCACATGGTACTGTGAGGGTCAGATCGAGAAGCCCTGAATAAAATGTTTATGCAGAACTACGCACTGCAAAGATTTTGAAGCAACGGCAGCGATGATTCCATACAAGTTACAAAGGTCAAACAAACGGGCGAACCAATCAGCACACAGGTTATGGTCATGGTTTACTTGTCGTGTCTTCTTGTAATCACCGAAAGCTTCGCCGCGATGGAGTTGGGGCAGAGCATCAGCATCACTGGCGGGAAGTATGTCGGCAAGGTGGCCTGAGTAGAGGGTTGGCCAATCCTAGGAAGCGCCACTAATAAGAGCCAGGCATTGTTGTCAGGTGCTGGCGGGAGTTCGCCTTCTCTGACCCCTTGCAGATTTCTTTTCTTGGAAAGACTAGGTAGCGATTGCTTTAGGGGGCACATTGGCCCTGGGTCATGTGAGCAGCGGCCAAAATCTTGGTTCACCCATAGTTAATAAGGCGTGTAACACTACCTGGTTTCATAGGATTTCATTGAAGTAAAATCTACACAAAGGCATCAAACAACCAGAATAGAACCAATCCACAAGAAATTACATCAATCCAAGTGAATTCACAGCTCTTTCTGCCCTGGCGTCTTCAGGCCGCCGTGATTGAAGGCATCACACAAAAGATGCTGAAAGTGAAACTGGCAGATTCAGACCAAAAGGCCTGCCGGTTGGGTGGTTGAGATTGGTTGAGATTGGTTGAGATTGGTTGAGATTGTTTTTTGAACCCACTTGTGTTGGAATCCCAAAATTCGTTCAAGGGACACTTCACAGAAAATCTTATTACCCCACATTTGGCCGTGAGAATTAAACGTTTTTCTTTTCAACTTTTCTCTGACCGAAGTGAGTGATGGAAGGAGCCTCCAAAATGGGGGTCTGCAATTCATGTGATTTCAGCACACTCATGTACATCCAGCACAGGTCATGAACTCATGTCCACACTGTTGCTTTCGGTCCGACGGGGCCCCTTGTCCTGATAGCTGAGCGCATTGGTGAAAATGGCATTTGTGTGTGCCTCCGTGATTGATGCTGTCGTGTCGGCATAGCAACCAGAAGAAGAACAAGACATCCATCATTTTGATCCTATTGTTTTGACTTGTGCAACTGAGCTGCATTTATTTTGTGGCAATTACATCATTTGGCTGGATCCGTCTGCTCCCCAAAGCTACCAGTTGCATTGGCAGCGGAGCACGGTTCGCTCCAAGACCGTGCCCGTTGCCCGATCCGCTCCACTGTGCCTCTGACCTGGTGGGTTTTGGGATGCAACCTGGGCGTGAAAAGTCGGATAGCTATGTTCCCGCATGGGATGGAAGCTCAAGGACATGGAGAAGTTCCTGCAAGGAAGTTTGCTGGTTCACTAGTGGCACCAGGGCCAACCAACGACAACATGCAGCGGCGAAGTTGATCACTCGCCTGACTGGCCCTGCAAGTCTACTTTCAATGAGCTGGCGACAACGTGACTTCGAAGGTGAGCAAGGTGTTGCGAAGATGTTGCAGTGCTTTGCAGCATCGCCCCTGGTGAGACGCTCACTTCCGAATGCTGCTTCAACCATGTCTGAGTATTTTAGTTTTCGTCGAAAGGTGAATGAACCCATAGCGCAGTTTCTGCTGCGTGAAGCTCTGGGTTTTGAAGAATTTCAAGAAGCTTTGATTCAGTTGAAAGAAGAGCGAGATGGCCGTGATCCCTCTCAGCAGCCTGAGATTTCTGGTTTGACCTCTGATAGCTATGACGGTCGTCGACCACAGTCATGGTGGCAAGGCCGTTAGGGTGCTTGGCATGGTGTTGGTTCAGCTGACAACAATGATGATGATGATGATGATGACGATGATGATGATGATGATGATGCTGCAGATGCTGCAGATGCTGATGATGATGAACCACAGAATGATGAAGGCGGTGATCGTCCAGCACCTCGTCCTGATGGCTATAATGAGGTTCCACAGCAATCAGATCCTGGTTCACCTGCAGTGAGTCCTTTGAGATAGGACGGCGTCAGCAAGATGGTTCCCCTAGCAGCCCTCAGCGTCCTTACGGCTCTCACCGGAAACCCCAGGATTTTGCTGGGTTGAGCCCGATGGATAGTTTTATTCTCGATGTGATGAGGGGTTGGCGTTTGTTGGTTGCAGCGAGTTTGACATCAGATGAGTGGCGTGACGTGCTTGCTACAACTGGCAACAAACTGGATTACCAATCAATTGCAGACGCTCTGCAAACTCTGTGCAATGAACAACCGGGCTCGACAAAGGGTAGCCAAGCGGCTAGCTCAATGGGCTTTCACTACAATCACTGGACTTAATCTTGGGGTGATGGTTCACCGTATCCATATGATCAACAATACCACTGGCAGTATGATAATGATGAGTCTTGGTACTTTGGTAACTGGAGCGAGGGCGACGCCCACGCTGCACAATGGTCAGATGATGCTCAGAACTCCCTGGACGCAAGTCCATCTGGTGTGGATGCCTCTGCAGATGACAATGAACTTCAGGAAGCTCTTCAAGCCGAACGTTCTGCCGAAGCGATGTTTAATGAGGCTCACCGCAACCTTGACGAGAGACCGAGGGTTTGGCCAATTTAGTTCTGCTGGTAAGGGGAAAGGCAAGTGTTTTCAATGTGGAGGTGATCATTTTGCGCGTGATTGCCCTGACCGTTTGCACCCTAGAGCTCGAAAAGGCTTTGGGAAACAACTTTCTCCTGCAGAATTTTCCTCTTCAAGGGCAAAGGACGTGGATAAGGGAAATCAAAAGGTCTTCATGCAGTTTCATGGGATGATAGCTGGTTTTCATCTAATCTATGGGCTATGGTTTTGATGGCTATGCAATGTACAAGGGTTCTGGTAAGTTTGGAAAGGGTTTCAACGAGGGCAAAGGCAAACCTTCCATGAACACCTACAACATGGACCTTAGCTACATGCCTTCTTATATGTTGGAGTTGCAGCCGCTGGAGCTTTTTTCAACCTCCCAACCATCCTCATCAACTAGCTGTCCAAAAACTGTGCCTGTGGGATTTGGAATGTTAGACACCGGTGCGACCGCATCAGCTGGTCCGGAGTCTTCAGCAAAGCTTTTGTTATTTAAGCAGAGGGAGATTGACCCAGAGATTGGAGTCCACATGGATTATGATCAAACCCCTCATTTTTGGTATGGTTCGGGACAGTCGGGCAAAGCCAAGTGTCACCTCACTATCACTTCATCCAAAGATCCATTGCGGAGTTTTCAGGTTTATGCTCTTCCTGACCATCCTGGCTATGTTTACGGTTGGTCCTCATCAAATATGCTGGTGCCTATTTGGTTGGTATGGACTTCTGTTTGAAAACTGGCCTTATTTTGGCTTTTTCGGATGGTCATGCCCTACATGGTGCTGAACCTGATGCGGAGCCCTATAGCATGAGGCAGGCGAAACCCTAAAGGTCACTATATGGTGGACTTGGTCAACTACCTGTGTGGTGTCTCCCTTGACCCCGAGGCCATGCTTGATGGCGCAGCGGCACTGATGAGTGCGATGGTGCCGAACAAGGACTGGGTTCCTGGTCATGGCTTGAGCTGAGACCCATGGAATTTCAGAGTTGAAGAATCTGGGGGGTTCAACTTGCATGTTTCTCATGAAGCGCAAGGTTTTCAGTATTTTTTGTCAGCGCAGAAAACGGCTGAATGATGTCCATGTAGCCGGAGAAACTCAAGATACCGTGCAACGTTTTCTCAACATGGCCCCAAAGACTTCCAGCGGCTATCCAGTTCCAAAGAGCACAGCACCACCTTTGGAGCCTCATCGAGCACTTCCAGCCGATCCAAGCGATCCCAGAGAGTTGATTCCACGTCTGTGTCCAGCGACGATGGAGATGTCGGGGCACGTTCCGCCACCATGGTCCTCAGATAAGCCAACTCCTCCGCATTCAGGTGGGCCGCCAGATTCTCTGCCTTGCTGCGCTGCACATTGGATGGGGTCGGTGGGGTCTCTAGGTTGGTCAGCATCTGTTGGCAGAGCTTGGACATCAAATTCGCCTTCTCGGTGGTGCCGGCCACCTTGGTCCGCAGGGCCTCGAGCCTCGAGCTCCTTCTGGGAAAGAATCAACTTGATGACCATGCGGACCAAATCGGCGGTCGGCATCTGACCATTGGGCAAGTCGGTTTCCAGCTTGTTGAGCGCTGCCATCACCACGCTGGGATCCACATGAGCCGCGTGCTTTTCTGGAGTCCCCTGTCGTGGCGTGTAGGACACTCGTAGAGCACATACTTGACAATGCTGCCAAGTGCCCGAACCGTTGGATCCAGTCTTCACGTTGGAGTGCGAGCCTTGACAAGGCCAAATGCACCCGGGCCCAACAGATCCGATGGTTCCCAGGGCATTCCGGCTTCCTCGTCATTGAGATGTCTCCAGCAGCCCATGATGTGCACAATGATCTGAGGTTGAATCCAATACGAAGATGGTTGCCTTCCCTGCAGAGCCCTTTGCAATGTGTTCTGATGCAATGAGCTCTCAGGACGACAATGTGCCTGATGATGCGTGGCCCTCAGATGATTTTGAATTCATGAAGATGATGGAATGCAAGGTGATTGGAAAGCACAACAAAACCGAAAAACCAAAGAAACATGTGCTTACCAGCTCCAAAGATGCTTTGTCTCCAGTACAGCAAATGGAACAACAGCAGACCTCTTTTACGACTGCTGATGGAGGTGTGCAATCCTGTGGTCTTCCTTTGCGAATTGGCCACGCAGCTTTGTCTGTGATGACGATGATGCTGCATGCACAGAGGGAGCTACAGAGCCTTCTTCGAGTTGGGGATCAATGTGACACTTGGGAGATTTTTTGTGCTCCCGAAAGCTGGCTGACGCAAGCCTGCGAAGTGGATGGTTTGAAAGCACGCCGCATCAATTTGGCCTGCGGTTAAAATCTCTATGATCCCAAAAAGCTATCAACAGCTGCGAGAACGTTTTCACCGTGAACGTCCTCGACGTGTTTGGGTGAGTGCTCGCTGCACCTACTGGTGTCCAAGGACGGCCCTGAATTACCAGGCTGAAGATCGCCGAGCTCAGCTGGAGAAGTATCGCCGTCGTGAGCGAGCCATGTTCAGACTGTTGATACCTTTTCTTCTGGAGATGCTTCAACTATATCCAGAAACAGAGTTGTTTTGGGAATGGCCCACAAGATGTTATGGCTGGCAAGAACAATGGCTTTTGTATCTAAGTGATGAACTGCTGAAGTTGGATCGTGAATGGATGGCGGCAGCTATGACCTGAAGTCTCAACGTGGAGTACACCTGCAGAAGCGCTGGACCATAGGTACCACCTCCAATACCTTTTTCCAGTTTTTCCGCAACAAAACTTGCACTGGCAGTCATGATCACGATCACATACAAAGTTTGGAAACATCTAGAAGTGCATATTAGCCATGGAAGCTGTGCCGCTCCATTGCACAGCGCCGGCGCCATGAACTATATCCACAGCGATGGCTTGAGCGCTTGCATTCACCTCTAGCCCAACATCTGTCAGAGCAATAACAATGCCATGCTCTTCAACTTGATGCTATGGCTGGTGAAAGTGCGGATTCCACAGCCGACCAACTGCGACTTTGGAAGATCCAATTGCTCAAGTACCACAAGGCCGCAGGGCATCCCAACAACTACAACTTGGCCAGAATCATCAAAGAAAGTGGCAAGGCAAAGTGGCAAGTTGAAGCTGCTCTTCGACTTGAATGTGATGATTGCCGGCGCTGAAATTGGGTGGCAGCTCCAGGGCACGAAACCTCTGGGAAAACATCTATGCCACGATGACTGAGCTCAAAGCCTTGCGTATCAAAGGTGACAAGTCTTTTGGGTTTGGACAGAAGTAGTTGATGGCTGCACAGTTCCTCTAGGTATCATGGCTGGTCACGTTGATGATTTCCACCTGGCTGGAAATGAGAACAGTCCAAGGTGGCAAGAGATCAAGCTCTCCATTGACACCCGCTATCGATGGGGCACTGCAAAGCTGAACTCCTATAGACATGCAGGTACTGATCTTGAGATCGTGGAGGACCCTGCTCATGGTCGATATCCGGTGGTCGATCAATCTTTTTACATAGAGAAAGAAATCACTGCTTGCCCAGCTTCTATAGGTACTCTCCAATGGTTGGCGGTGCAAACACACAACCTCTGATATGTGCACGGTGCAATCTTTTGATTACTGAACTGGCTGGCTCTCCAAAGATGTCCACTGCTCAGGAGATCCAAGAGATGATCCGCGAGCTGCGCAAGCACAGCACGGTTCTCAAGTTTTTCAAGCTGCCTCGTGTCCAAACTTGGAAAGATGTTTGTGTTGTTGGTTTAGGTGACCAACCAAGGCCACAACAATAGGCCAAAGGGTGGCTCAACTGGTGGAATGTTGATTTTTCTAGCTGGGCCAAAAATAGCTTGTTTAGGAAAACCCAATCCTTTCGTTTTAGTAGCCTGGAAAAGCTGGAAACTCAAGCGTGTGGCCATTTCCTCAAATGATGCAGAAGTGCAATCACTGGTCGAGACGGGAGATGCTGTCTACAGAACTAGGCGTCTTTGGGCCGAGCTGAATGGTGCGGGCGTCAGATCAACTGGTCGAGAACTTTCGACTGGCTCCATCAATGAAGTTCGCATGGTTCCTGGATTGCTAGGTCCTGATAGTCGTGGTGGCCACGGCAGTATCATGCTCAATGAGTCTCCTCTCCTTGGTTTGTCATATGTTCGTGCAGCTCTGCAAGCTGAGTATCTCAAGCAAGCATTGCCTGCCTGTGGCACGTGTTTAATTTGGGTGGCCAGTGACTGGAATCTTTCAGACGCCCTGACGAAGAAGAAGAAGAAATGTAGAGAAAGTTTGAAGTATTTTCTGAAGCATCGCGGATGGATGCTGAAATTTGATCCTGCTTTCGTGGTCAGCTCACGAAAGCAGAAGTCTGTGAGTGGATCTCCAGCGCACCAATTGCAACAGCAGTTCATGAGTTCAGAAGGATTTCTGTACCCATGCAATTCACAGTCATGTACATCCAGCACAGGCCATGAACTCATGTCCACACTGTTGCTTTCGGTCCGAAGGGGCCCCTTGTCCTGATAGCTGAGCGCATTGGTGAAAATGGCAATTTGTGTGTGCCTCCGTGATCGACGCTGTTGTGTCGGCATAACAACCAGAAGAAGAACAAGACATCCATCATTTTGATCCTATCGTTTTGGCTTGTGCAACTGACCTGCGTTTATTTTGTGGTAGTTACATCATTTGGCTGGATCCATTTCTTCCCCAAAGCTACCGTTTGCAGGATCCTCCCAGAAATGGGAACAGAGCAAATCATTGATGCATGCATCGCTAGGTGGGTTTCCAACAAATAAAGATTGCACAGGTATACATAATATGAGATATCCCTACCATGAACTACTAGGTAAATCTCCCTGCAGACATGCTTCTCACCAGGGTTCCCACCGAAGGGCGTGTAACTTATCTATGGTTCCTCTGCGCACCAGGGCTCTATCCGAAAAGCCATCGCCCGGCTGGTGGCACCTGTGGCAGCTCACCGCAGGAAGAATCAAATTTTTCCCCAACAGCGTAAGCTTGGGGTCTTCAGCCATAGTAAAGGTCCCGTCGGAGCAGCCAAAATCCGGATTGCCAAAGTTTCCAGGTTCCCAGGAACGGTTCCAAGAAAGGTTCCCAAGCCAGGTTCCCAAGCAAGGTTCCCAAAGGTTTCCAAGCAAGGTTCCCAAGCAAGGTCCCCAAGCAAGGTTCAAGGTTCCCAAAAGCAAGGTTCCTAAGCAAGGTTCCCAAGAAAGGTTCCCAGGCGAAGTTCCCAAGCAAGGTTCCCTAGGAAGAGGTTCCCAAAGGTTCCCAAAGATTCCCAAGAGCAGGTTCCCAAGCCAGGTTCCCAAGCAAGGTCAAAGGTTCCCAGGAACAGGTTCCCAAAGATTCCCAAAGGTTCCCAAGACATTTGCAAAGCGAGGTTCCCAGGAACAGGTTCCCAAAAACATTTCAATTTTCCAAAGATTCCCAAGAACAGGTTACCCAAGGTTTCCAAGCAAGGTCCCCAAGAGCATGTTCCCACGAGCATGTTCCCAAGCAAGGTTCATAAGCAAGGTTCCCAAGCCAGGGTGACAAGCCAGGTTCCCAAGCAAGGTTCCCATGGTTCCCAAGCAAGATTCCCAAACGTTCCCAAAGGTTCCCAACAACAGGTTCCCAAGCAAGGTTCCCAAGCAAAGTTTACAAGCAAGATTCCCAAAGGCCCCCAAAGGTTCCCAGGAAGACGTTCTCAAAGGTTCCCGAGCAAGGTTGGTTCCCAAAGGTTTCCAAGCAAGGTTCCCAGGAACAGGTTCCCAGGAACAGGTCCCCAAAGATTACCAAAGGTTCCCAGGAACAGGTTCCCAAAGGTTGGTTTCCAAGCAAGGTTCCCAAGCAAGGTTACCAAGCAAGGGTTCCCAAACAAGGTTACCAAGAAAAGGGTTCCAAAAACAGGTTTCCAAGCAATATTTCCAAGAACAGGTTCGCAGGCAAGGTCCCCAAGCAAGGTTCCCAAGAAAAGGTTTCCAAGCAAGGGTTCCAGGGACAGGTTGCCAAGCAAGGGTTTCAAAAACAGGTTTCCAAGCAATGTTTCCAAGAACAGGTTCGCAGGCAAGGTCCCCGAGCAAGGTTTCCAAGAACAGGTTCCCAAGACAGGTTTCCAAGCAAGGTTCGCCGGAAGAGGTTTCCAAGGACAGGTTTCCAAGAGCAGGTTTCCAGGAACAGGTTTCCACCTGTTGACAGCGGGGGAGCACCATGCTGTCCTGAGGAATCGGCTGGACATGCACCACAACATGCCTCAAGGTATTGAAAGCGAATGTAGCGCGGCTGTTGCGACAAGAGAACTTGAAGTCTACCATTTGGCCCTTGAAAGGTTTTCAGCGGAACTTTGGGATTGAAATAGTGAATATTGTATTGTCTTCCTGGAGGCCCTGGGGACCATCAAAATTCGTCACGGTCCCTTTTTTGGTGTTTAACGCATATTGTGGCTCAATCCCGAAACCATCCGCCAACCACTCTGGTATCCCGGCAAGTAAGATGGATTTGGTTTCTACTGGGGATGGCCCACTATCGTTGTAAAGCCTGCGCGTTGGATAAGAGCCCAATGTTTCCCAGCCCACAGTTCCCCAAGTTCTTAATTTCAATCGTCATGGCTTGGGTGGGTGCAAAAGGTGAGCGCCCCTCGCACCGTCGCACTGTCAGTGGGTTTTTAGAGGGAGCTGTGGGAGTGCAATTTTTCTGAACATGACTTAGTTTCACAAGCTTCAATGTTTGTTAATCACAAAACACATGAATTAGGTTTTAAAACTTTAGCGGTGACCTGTGGTAACCAACCCAAAAAAAGCAATCCAATGTCCCAACCACTCATGAACCACCATTGACTTGTTTTTCGGTCATGTCTCTGCCCAAAGGTGCCAAAAACCAATGGAAAAATCAAAGAATCAAAACATAAAAAACCAACCCTATGTTCCAACCATTCATGGAACTCCATTGACTTGTTTTCTTGTTTTTGGCTTCATTCAAAATGCCAAATCCTTTTTTCTCTTGGCTTCAAGTCTGCATGTTGGGGACATATTGTGGCTCTTCAATTCTCTCTCGTCAACATCACCCAGATGTTTTTTGTTGGTTCTCTCATAGTTTGAGCGCCCGCCCAGAAAGTTACTCAAAATCATAGGAAGAAACGCAATGCAGCCAAAATTTGAAATAGAATAAGCAAACAAGTTTCAAACGGCCTTGGGGGCTTGTTTTCAAAGAAAAACCATTCTAATATATGCGTTGTGCAGCAGTACTTTTGAAAGAAAATGACATTCCTTCCATAAAGTCGCATAATTTCTTGCATACAGTGGCGTCCTTATGTACAGCCCCCTACTAAGGAATGTAGCATGTCTTTCAAAGGAATATTTGTTTCTTTGCTTGGAACTTGTGGAGAGCAAGTAATGTGTTGACGATATAGTTGCCAAAATGGCTATGCCATTTTGGCTCAAGCTGTTCCCCCTGTGATCCAATACTTTCGAAAAGACGTTCCGATCTTCTTGTCTTGCTTATGGCGGCTTCTAGTCCAGTGGCAAGTGAGACTGGCACCGTGGGCTCCTTCTCGTTGATTGGAACAGAAATGGATGCAGGGGACGATTACATGTTGCTTTCCACACCGGTGACTGAGGCTGCGCCGGCCGAGGTTACGACAGAGTTTGAAGATGATCCCGCCATCACCAAGGAGACACTGGCTTCGCAGCTCCATGAGATGGAGAAAGTGATGGAAAACTTGGGCTTGGAACCCAAGCCGGAGACAGGTGTGGCAGCGTCAAGTGGGAAACCTCCGTCGGGGTTCGTCCAGGCTGAGGCACCGACTCCAGCTCAGACACCACAGATCTTAGAGAAGGAGACGTTGACGCTCCACATGGATCAGACCACAGAGACCTTCACCATCGAAGGCTGGGCACCCTTGGTTCCGGCCCTACCTCACTCTGCTGCCAAGTACTTCAGAGACATTACGCATGGTGAGCTGCGTTCCCTGTTGGACGCTTTCCGCAGTTCTCCGTGGACGGCACCCTTGGTGGTCAAGATCGCAGAGGTGTATCACATCTCGAAGCGCGAGGCTGTCCACACACAGATGTTGAAACTCCGGCACACTACGCAGCGTGGGGGCTCCATGGTGAATTTGAAAGAGACGGACCCTGGGACTTCTCCGCAATTAGTCTGTTCTGATTGCAATGCACCGTGGGGGAAGTTATCCAAATGTTTGCTTTGCCAAGGCTCTCAGCCTGTTGACTTGTCAGTGACACCTTTGTCGGTGATTGAGGTGGCCGGCCAGTCCTGGCAACTGAGGCTTACTGAGGCTGGACCGACTTGGGTCCCAACAGACACTAAGGTCACCAAGGCCGCGGGCTTTGTGGAAGTGGGCGATCTGGGCCGACCTCCCCCTGCGGCAGCTTCGGGCGCCGGTATGGGGTTGGTCAGCTTTTCGGAGCAAGTGCCTGCCTCCCAGCGCCTGACACTGCAGCAGCACGTGGTGGCCTTCGGGCAGGACGAGATCTTTCATCCAGATGGCGTGCGCCCCCCCACTATGGATGATCGAGACTCTACTCAAACTGCGGTGATCTTTCATCCGAAGACTATTGAACTGATGCGCTTCAAGGCTGACTTGCTGGCAACACCAGAAGAAGAGCTCACAGAAGCGGCACAGGAGGCCAAAAAGAGGAAGAAGGAGATTCAGCATCAGCAAGAGACTGTGGCGATGGAGGATGAGCTACACACCTTGACTGCCATCCAGCAGGGTGCGCAGGAAACCCAGAATCCGGTCAGTGCCAAAATGCTTCGCCACGCTGACCTCCAGCAGTTTCGGTCCTACCTCAAGCGAAAACACGAAGAAAGTGGTCTCACTTCCTCTTATGAAGCTTTGGTGGCAGCACAGACAACACAGGACAAAGCGGCGGCTGCCAACAAGGCCCTTGACACGGAGTTCAGAGACCGCCGCAAGGCTCTCAAGCCCATCGACGTGGCGCCCTTCTCACTTTGGACCCCAACTCTGCAAGAGGCGTGGCAGAGCAATGTCTTCGCGCCGGCCATGGGACCACAAGGACCTGAACAGTTTGACATGGAGGCCCTCAAACAACCCTACCTTCGCATGAAGGAGCTCATCAAGGACAACAGGCCTCCGCTCTCCCAGGACCGCCTCATGACGGAGTTCCCTAAAACTCAACTCGACATGTACACCATGGGGAAGGAGACGGTATCTTCCCAAGAGGCCCAGTTAGCACGACTCCTTCCGCCTGACAGCCTTGAACGCAAGTACGCAATCCTTGACTCCATCTTGCAGTACCACAAAGGTGAAGTCAGAGCCTGGGGCGGAGAGTGGGAACTGCGACAGGGCCCGCTCACGGCACCTGCCTGGGCGAAACCTGCACCTACGACTGAGGTCTTGGCTTTGGAGCTCAGGACAAACCTGCTGGGCACCTCCTTCTACACGCCCAGAACCTACACGGAACAGGTGGTCCTGCAGCAGATTGCCGATGGCAAGCGACCCGACCTGGACAAGATCATTGGCTTCTTTTGGGCCCCGGGGACGGCGGTAGCTTCTGGCATCGACGATACCCACCTGGTTCGAAGGGTGC
>CAMXCT020001229.1:122500-161421 GCA_947184155.2 Cladocopium goreaui
CCACCGCCACGCGTTCCTCATCCTCTCCCAAGTTTGTCCTGGACAGATATATCTGCGCCATGGCCAGATTTCAAGTTGCCTGCAGTGCCAGGTTCAATGACCTCCAGCATACCAGCCCGGGTGGTTACAAACTCACCGAGGCCACCCTGGAACTTCAAGCCTGGCAGACCAAAACGGTCAGTGCATTCAGGATCAAGAAGAACCCGGTGCCATTGATTGCACCACTCTATTCCTTCACAGGTTTGGATTGGTGGTCCATACTCCCCCAGGCCTGGGATCGCTTGGTGGCCCAGGACAAGTTCAAGGACATGGACTACCTCATCCCAACAGTCAGCTCTGACTTCACTGGCCTAATTCCCCGTCCGGGACAGGCAGATCGGACTCTCCGCTGGTTAAAGGATGCTCTTCATCGTCAAGGTACACTGGAGAGCTCGGCATTCAGACCCCTGAGTTGGCACAGTTTCCGGGTCTTCATCCCGGACTGTGCATACCAACTGGGTATGCCACGTGATCAACGTCAATACCTTGGGAACTGGACGACCGAGAGCACTGCCGACATTTACACCCGAGAAAAACGGAAGGTTGTCCAGAGAGCTTGGACTGCCGTCGCAGACAAGCTGGGGAAGCTCGACCTGACGGGGGCCAAGACAGTCCCCATTGACCTGGACCACAAAGACTGGGACACGGAGATCCTCGAATTGGACCCATCGCCCCCGAGGGACAGTCCAGACAAGTCAGGATCGCCTCCACTCAAATCCAGGAGGCAGGCCCTCGCCGAGAAGCAGGCGGCCTCCCCAGACTCCTCGGCAGGGAGCTGGCAGAAGTTATCATGGTCCCCGGGCCTCCCGGAATCCACACCACGGGGATCCACCTCCTAAACCAGGATGGGAAGGTGGTGGGTTGTGGATGGCAACCATCAGCGTCAAAAGCTCTTGACCTGAATCCGGAAGATTACCGGCAAGAACCCCACAGATATGCAAAGTGTACCAGGTGCTTCAAGGCGCATGATTTCCCGTCAGACTGGGGGAACATCCACCAGGTTGAACCGGCCAGCACCTCAGATTCTGACTCCGACGCACTGAGCTCAGACCTCTTCTCAGATGATGCCAACGACGCAGCGTCGGATGATGATAAGCTCCCAGCTGGGACCTTAGTCAGGTAAACGATTGAGGGGGCCCTCTCATCCACGGTTAGCTTCTGGCACCGAGGGAGGGGTCGTACCTTTGGTCGGGCTCCATCCTTCGGTTTGGCGTGGTGGTGTCACCCGACCTTCAGTGTGGGTGGATTTTGACGTGTGACACCACCACTGCAGTTCAGAGTTTCTGTGAAACCATTTGTGATAGATGCGATTGGCATCTGACAGAGACACAGCCGCAAAGCCAACTGCATAACAAAAGGTGCTGACTGATCGATGCTGTTGCTTTGTTCCGTTTCTGTCATTTTCAATTCTATTCGGGAACACTTGTTTCTTTGCTTGGAACTTGTGAAGAGCAAGTAATGTGTTGACGATATAGTTGCCAAAATGGCTATGCCATTTTGGCTCAAGCTGCTCCCCCTGTGATCCAATACTTTCGAAAACCCACCCACCACTGCCCTACTTTTCGAATATGGCGGCGGTGCCTGATGTATTGGATTCCCCACCTGATGTGGTGCCCGAGCAATATAAGGATCAGGTGGATCTGCTTCACCAACAAGTCCTGACCATCTTCCAGTCCAAGGAGATTCCATACTTCATCATGGCAAGGATGGCGTCAGATGGCTACCGCTCGGTGGAGGACCTTGCCGATCGATGGCCCACCATCACGGAGGCCCGGAACAACTCTCCAGCAGACCTCCAGTTCCGTCACACAGACCGTGGGGGAGCTCTGATCACACAAGAGAAGACGAATCACTTGGCCATGCGCATCTCACAATGTGTCCGTCAAGCACAGCAGTTGTTGGGCACTGGGGGCCTGAGCCAGGGCCGAGTGGGACCCGCAGGACTACTACAGACGACACCACAGGCGGCGCCCTCACTGGATGCCCTGTGTGATCGACGCCAGCTCCTGCAGACATGGACTGTGGTTGTCCAGCTCCCAATCCCACGATTGGAGGATCAAGGCTCGGATGCCCTGTTGAAGAAACAGTTCAAACTCTGTGCACAAGGAGAAGTTGGCTGGATTGCCAGCAAGTACATCATATCAGCCCTATCAGATCAGGATGAGCGGCCTATCAAGACCACCAAGAAGGTGACGGTCGATGGATGGGAAAAGGAAGAAGAGGAGGAGACACGGAAACTCCCAACTACGAGGCGTCAGTTGGAGCACATGCACCTGGTCTTTCGAACCAACCTCCTCATGGCCATCCTCTCCTTTCCCAGCATGCCGAAGTTGAACATCACCCACAGGGACCTAGAGGACTGGTACCGATGGTTCTGGGGGAAAGACATTGCGGACAGGAGACCGCCACCTAGTGAACAGGTTCTCCTCTACGCTGAAAGGAACGCATGGAGGGAGATTCACAACTTGGTCTACGGGGGACTGGGTCTCAAGGAGGCCATGGCCCAACTACGTCAGGACACCCTGTTTTGGACCAGAGAGGTCTATGAGTCTGTCGCCCGGCAGAAAGGCAACAAAGGCTCCGGGCCTGACTCCCCAACACGGCCAGCCAAGTCCAAGGGACGCAACCCTTCGTGGTCTCCAACTCAGCCACAATGGAACAAACAAAAAGGATCACCGAAAGGGGGTAAGGCTAAAGGGGCCATGGGATCCGGAAAAGGGAAGGACTCTGAATGGCCTTCAAACTGGGCTAAGATCTCACCCAAGGGAGGATCCGGTAGCGTCTTGCACCGATCACCCACCAAGGTTGATGGACACCCCAACACCAATCAAAAACCAAGCAACAACGGAACCGGGGCGATCTCCTCCAGGTTACCACAACGGCACAAGCACACCACATTCACAGCAAGAGGCCGTGGGCCGACCACTTGACACAACAATGACCATGGATGGACAGTCCCTGCTTGGGCACTGTCCATGGCTCTCATCGGTTCCGAACAGGCTGTTGGAACGCCTTGTATGGACCACACAACCCACGGCTAGTCTCCAAGGGAGGGACATACTACTCCTCTACACTGGCCGGAGTGACGGAGGGGCCTTGGATGACATACTCATCCAACAACACCAGGACCTGGCCCCCAGGCTCCTTGCCGTGGATATCCTGAGGCCACCAGAAAAGGGCCCAAACGACATACTGGAGGATGAGTTTTACTCAACTCTCTGCTGCGCCGCCGTGGGGGGCCAGTTGTCATTTGTGGGGGGCGGCCCCAACTGCCGGACCTGGAGCATCCTACGATGGTTTCCAAAGCCTGGAGCGCCCAGGCCAGTACGAGGGCGTGATCCCTCCCAGACATGGGGACTCGACTCAAATTCCCTGGAAGAACAGTTGGACACAGACAAGGACAGTATCCTTTTGCTCCGGCAACTGGTCATCACTGCCCTAGCCTCAAAAGCCAGGCAACACAAAGGATTCCACTCGTTCTTGGAACACCCTCGTGACCCAGCTGAGTGTAGTCGGGCACCAACGGCGGCAAAATGTTCATCGGTATGGGCCACCAGAGTCTACCAGGAGTGGGCCAAAGAGGTAAATCACTGTCAGATCCACCTGGACCAGTGTAGACTTGGACAAAGGGCACAGAAGAGTACGACCTTCTCAACGGACCTTCCAATTCACCATTGGCAAGGCCTCCAGTGCAACCACTCTGAACACCTGAGGCCATTGGCGATGACCTCCCGGGACCTCAGCAGATACCCGCCAGCACTGATGGCAGGGCTGGCAGCAGCAATCATCCAGAGCATTCCAAACACAGGACATCCACCCACCGGATGTCAACAGGAAGGGGAGCCTCCAGGTCGGACAGACCGCTCCTCATCGGTACCCCTTTCCCAGACGATGACTTTGGATGACGACCCGATCATCGTTCAATCAGGCTTCAAGACTAGACCCCTACGTGATGGAGGAGGTAAGCCCTCAGCCGGGAGACGACCTCCCCCGCTCAGACCTCAGTCCAAGATCAAGCACATTGGAGACTCCATTAGCCACCTGGCAAAAGGATGTGCACAGGACGTCCAACAGTCCATCAACAGGGGTGAGAGAAAACATCCGTTCTCTAAGGAGCTTCTTCAGGAGACACGGCGGGCCATTGCCCAAGAGATTGGGCTGGACCACCAACTTGCTGAGGAGATGGAGCCAGGCCAGCCGTTCTATCTGAACCTCATCTCAGCCTTAGCGGAAGCTGGTGGAGATGCAGACGCAGCCTACCCCACAAGGGTTGCCAAGGGAGTCCCATTAGGTGTCACCACACCTACCTGGACGTCACCGGGTATATGGCCTACAAAGGAAGAACTCAAAGGAGAATCCCCTCTGTGGGAGGACCTCCTAATACCCATGGGCCGGGACAACTACCCCTCGGCCAAAGATTTCTCCTCCCAGGTCAGACAGACCTTCGTGGAAGAGGTAGACATGGGTATGGTTGAAGGCCCACTCACACAGGAGGAGGCCGCCCTCCGCTGTGGATGCACCCCAGATGAACTCTGCCCAGGGCCCCTGGCAGCAATTGATGAAGGAGATAAAATCCGCACAATTTACGACGGAAGCTGGGGCCATGCAAACTCACACATCCAACAAAACACAGTTGAGAAGACCACTGCACCCACAGTGATGGACTGTGTTCAAGCCATTCACTGGCTAACCACCAAGAAGGAGAAGACATCTGGGACGGTAGCGTCTTGCACCGACCTAGCATGGCAACCTCCACACAAACAAACCACCTGGGCGCTTTTGAAAGCAGATGTTTCAAAAGCACACCGCCGCATCAAGGTCCAATCCAACGAATGGCGCTACCAGGTAGCACAACTTGATGGCGAATGGTGGATAAACAAGGTGGGTACCTATGGTATGGCCAGCGCCCAACTTTATTGGGGCAGAATGGCGGCACTCCTCCTCAGACTATGCTACATGGTGTTTCCACACATAGACTGGGGCTTCGTGTTCGTGGATGATTTTTGCTGGCTCCTCAGAACGGACTCCGCCACTGAGGATACGGCAAAACTACTTCTCTTCTTAGCAGCCATGGGGTGCCCCCTCAGTTGGCACAAGACGGTGTTATCTGAGGTCAACACCTGGTTAGGTTTCCAGGTCAACCCATGCGGACCAGTGGTAGACTTCCCTCCAGATAAGAGGAATACACTTGAGGCACTCCTCCAGACCATCGCGGCTGGCAACACCTTCACGGTAAAGGAGATTGAGAGAGCATTGGGACGATTAAATTGGGCAACAGCAGCTTGGCCCCTCAGTCGTCCTTTTCTTCAGCCATTTTGGGCATGGAAATCCGCGACGACTACTTCAGGGAAGCCCGGCAAGCTCATACGATCCTTTGCGAAGCTTCTCCTCCAGCTGCTCCACAACCCCCAGATCCAGCCCTGCCCTTACGACCCTGCCTCCAATTGGTGGGGTGCCAGTGATGCTAGTGCACACCCGGATGATGGGGCCTACATTGGGGGGTGGATTGCAAACTGCGAGAACCCGTCAAAGGAACAGACCTGGTGGTTCCATTACAAGATACCCCTTAAAGACCATTCATGGGCTCACAAGGATGGTGATCCAACCAGACGCATTGCGACCCTCGAGATGTTTGGCACATTGATTCTCACCCACTTCCTTCTGGCTTTGGGTGGGAAATCTCTGCTCCGTACCCGTCTCAGCCTCATTTCAGACAATCAAGGCAATGTCTTTGCCCTGTTGAACCAGAAGACGAAGCATATGCCTACCTCAGCAGCCTTCCTAATGCAGCTCATCGCCATGCTCTATGTTGCTGGGGTTCAATTGGCGCCTTCACACATGAAGCGGGACTACAACAAGTGGGCGGACGAACTCACCCACCCGAACTTCACTGGTTTTCATCCTGATCGACAACTACCAGTGAGTGAAGCTTTTTCTCATTTTAAATTTCTCTGGGCTCTTCTGGATGACCAGATGAGTGTCCCCACTTTTTCAGGAAATTCAAAACGTCGTAAGACCGATTCTCACGCCACCTAAGGTCCTTCGGGAGCCAGGTGGTTGCGGCTGACTTTATGGTGTACAGTGGTGTTTTCCCACCTACAACCCCTCTTTTTCCCTTCTTACTTGCGCGAGCTTCACGCTCCGGCGGGTTGGGTGGATTTTGACGTGTGACACCACCACTGCAGTTCAGAGTTTCTGTGAAACCATTTGTGATAGATGCGATTGGCATCTGACAGAGACACAGCCGCAAAGCCAACTGCATAACAAAAGGTGCTGACTGATCGATGCTGTTGCTTTGTTCCGTTTCTGTCATTTTCAATTCTATTCGGGAACACATAGAGATATTTTCAAAGAGACAGTTTCTTTGAAAGAGATAAAGGGATTTATGGAAGGGGAGCAGCATTTTTCCAGAATGGAATCCTTTGAGCAATTATTTTAAACAAGGTTGCTGTTCCTTACAGAAAGTGTTCATGCAACTATGCGCAAAGCTTCCCTCACAAGCTTGTGAGCCATTTCATTGAAAAGCATGCAATATCTAGTGCAAAAGAAGGATCACTATGAAGTAGAACCCTTGAGAGCATGGTTATCTTTTGAAAGAAACAGATTGTGGTTGTATGTATGCAGCATGCCCTTCCATATGGGTGAGGCATCTGAACAAAACAGGCAGCATTATTTTGAAGAAGTGAACTCCGTCCTTCAAAGTGCATGTCGTGCAGAAAAGTGCGAGGGAGTCTGAACTTCATGAAAGGATGTATTGCATCTTTTCACATATTACATTTTTTCTGCAAGAATACTGCTTCTTATTTAAAGGATTACCTTGTCTTCAAAACAATTACTTTGAAGAAGTGGTGTATTTTCTTAGAAAATGGTCATGCAGAAAATGATCATGCAGATTTAGTGGGAGCGGGGGTGAGCTTCATTCAAGGATAGGCTGAATATTTCTTTGAAAGGAAGATTGCAAATATTCACAAAGGAACATTGATTTTTTTCAAGAATGTTCTTTCTTTTGTCGAAGGAAGTTTAGAAGTCAAATTATGGACAGGTGCAGCGACAAAGGAGAGTGCGCAAAGAGGTAGAAAAGTCGCGAAACAATGTGTTTTCCCCACATCTTTGTGTGGGGTTCTTGTTTTTGGTTTTGTATCCTGTCGTCCGCCCCTGCCGCCTCCTCCGCGCAACTTTGCCACACACAATTTTTCACACACGACTTTGTCACACACACACAATCTTTCACACACACACACAATCTTTCACACACACACAACTTTGTCACACACAATCTTTCAAGCACACAACTTTGTCACACACAACTTTGTCACACACACACACGCAATCTTCCACACACAACTCTTCGTCACACACAATCTTTCACACACGCAACTTTGTCACACACGCAACTTTGTCACACACGCAACTTTGTCACACACACACACGCAACTTTGTCGCACACACCCACACGCACAATCTTTCCCACGCACACACACACACAACCTTCTCACACACAATCTTTCCAAAACAGAATCTTTCACACACAACTTTGTCACACAATCTTCCACGCAACTCTTTGTCACACACAACTTTGTCACACACACACACAGTCATTCACGCGCAATCTTTCAGACACAACTTTGTCACACACAATCTTTCACACACAACTCTTTGTCGCACACAATCTTTGTCACACACACACAGCTTTGTGACATACAATCTTTCACACACAACGATGCCGCGGCACTTTGCGTGGCAGGCGTGGCACTTGGCGACATCCACGTTCCATTTGTGTGGCAGGCGTGGCACTTGGTGACATCCACGCTGGTTTTGCGTGGCAGGCGTGGCACTTATGGTACTCGGCTGGGTCTGGTAGCGCCGCTGGTCGGTGACGCCGCGGCACTTTGCGTGGCAGGCGTGGCCCTTGGCGACATCCATGTTCCATCTGCATGGCAGGTGTGGCACTGGCACGTATGGCACTGGCCAGCCACTCACCTCTTTCACACGCAACTTTGTCTCACACAACTTTGTCACACACATCTCTCTCACATACAACTTTGTCACACACACACACAGGGCTTTGTCACACACAATCTTTCACACACACACACAACTCTCTCACACAGAACTCTTTCAGACACGGCTCCCTTACATACGACTTTTTCAAATAATCGATCCTCCAATATCTCCTTGGTGTTTCCTGCCTTCTCCGTACCGCTTCAAAGCACTGTTTCTGTTTATTGGAAGAAGATGACTTGTGGGGTTATCCGGTCCTTTAGTTCCAACGTTCTGTTCGCTAAAGCGGCGGGTGTAGAACCATCTGGTCGGATGAGTGATGAGAGATCAAAAATTGCACGCCGCTGCGGCGCGAAGCACATTTCGAAGTCAAAACGCCAAAAGCACCCCAGCCCCGGAACACCACCAGAAACCGAGATGCACATTTTAGGAGGTGAGGGCCAGGGTGCTGATTTTCTGAGAGGGGATGCGCTTTGGAGCATCAAATCTTCAGGTTTTGCTAAGATGATTTTGCGTAACAGGTGCAGCACTTCGTATGACCTGGCTTCACTTTGCGCGGCAGGCGCAGTACTTTAGAGAGATGGGATGGAAAACTCGCCAAACGCATTGGTACGAAACCGTCAGACGTGCACTCAACTTTCGATTTTTGAAGGAAACTTGGCAGAATTGATTTTATTGATGATTTAAGAATTTAGTCGCGCAATATGAGGGCCCTTAACATTCCTAATGTATTTGGGACTCAATATATTCCCAGGATGTAATTGGGATTGGAGCCGAACCCGCCGAATTCTGATACAGTTCATTCTGATACAGTGTTTGAATTCTAGTTTTTCTTTCCTCTCCTTCTTTCTTTTAGGCTTTAGAACCCCGGCAATCTACTCAACCTGGTGCCCATATCACCATCAAGAACCAAGGACCGGGCACGCAGGTGTTATAAGAAAGCTGGATTCCGCTGCAAATCCAGCAGTGACGCCAGCTGGGGATGCCATCTCGCATCAAAGTGGCAGAGATGGAGCAAGGTGCCAACTTGGTCAGTGGGGTCCCCAAAAGACAAGTTAACCAACATCGGAAATAGTCAATAGTTTCAGCACCTTTTTTTTTGGGCATCCCGGTGATTTCATTTTTTTTATGATTTCCATTCGGATTCTTTTGGTTTGACTGCCCTATAGTCATCGTGCTATTGTGCATCCATTTGATAATGTTTCGTTTTGACCGGCAATGTTTTCTTTGACTCCTCACCGACTCAACTTTTTGTCCGCAAAATGCAGTGCAATAGCCTGAAACCAGCAACTCTTCAGGATATGGGATAGAATTTGGCCCTTGCCAAGGTGCACAAGCATGCCGACAAGACGACCCAGGTCACACAGAAGGCCAGGGTCCCACAGTAGAATCACCGCGCATCAGTAGCCAAAGATGCTACTTGAGCCTTGCAGAGTACATGTAAAAACGAGTCCTGATGTGGAGTTGGGGAAACAACAGAAAACATATATATATATATATGTATATGTATATGTATATATGTATATATATATAAGTATGGTTGAAATTGTTTGACTTGGGGTCATCCTTGATACGAACATGGGGATAGAGTTGGCAATCAGTTGAACACTTTGTGATGGTCATTCCTGGGTTTGTGTAGGCCCAATGAGGGTTGGATTGAGTCATAAACTGAGAATCTGCACAGAATCCATTCACCCACAAGTACAAGGACGCAACACGAACAAACTTCTGGGCAGGATCACATGATTGCAATGCATGAAATTACATATTGACTTAATGATTCATGGTGATCCATCCAATATATTTGGTTAGTTTTATTACTTTTCAGATACTCCCATAGAAGCAGGGTCCAGCATCATAAACGAAATATATATATATGGATAGAGAATGTCTATCTCTATATATATATATATAATATGTATAGTGATCCTAAAGTAGATAGAATATATATAAAATTAGAGGGTAAGGGGATTTATGTTGAATTTTGGCCCGATCAAAAACTGAAAGTAATTGAAATATACAGACCAAATTAGACACCCTCGGAGTATGCTGAAAACAGGTAGTTGGAATGCGTTTTTGCATCAAAATCAAAACTAGTCCACCTAATCACCATCAAGCAGCAGTGTACTTCAGGATCACTGAACAACATGTAGATTAAGATATAGTTGCAAACTAATAATACATATGTAAAAATATAGACATATAACATGAGACATATGAATACACAGTAACACAAAGACGTGCTTAAATTGAGCAGTACCAGGGCTTTTGTGATGAGAACAAATCCCTGACAAAGTGTCAACGTCCATCTGAACTTTACTTTCTGCATCTTTTGCATGACGAGAACAGAGACTGTTCCCGTTTTGAAAATGCAATACTGCTGAGATGGATTGCATCAAACTTTACCTCCTGCGTGTAAGGCAAACTCGCCACTGCAAAGCAAGTATTTGTCTTCGAAGCGGAGCTGTCGAAGAAACACAAAAACAAGAGGAACTGAAGATCAGCACAATTTTGTTGGAATGAATTCCCTGTGTGATAGAGGTGGTCAATACACTTAATATGTTTCATGGCGAGAGCCATGCCGCAGACATACCGGATGACATTGCAGAAGAAGCAGATGCAGCTGCACAGGACTTGCAATGCAACAAATGCAACCAATGACAGATCACACATTCGATGAACTGCAGTGATTTTTGCTGTGCCTGGCTGTTTTAGCTGTAAACTAGACCTTTTGTGTAATCCCCAACTGAATGATGCTGAATGCAGGTTCACGATAATATCTATGATTCGCCAGTGAACCGCCAAACCGGTGCTGTGAAGGACAGAGAGCATCTTCGACAGGCTCGTGCTTTAGAGGCTCGATGGCGCTGGGAGTCGTTGCTGGAGGACCTGCCGCTGCCTGCGCCTGTCAGCAGCCCAGTGCACGCGCAGCAAGGGCACAGAGAGGATTCGCAGGCTCGATGTGCCACAGCGATACACAGCGATACACAGCACTGGTGCTCTAAGTTTGTCCCGGTCTGAATTTGGAGGCCAGATTTCCTCAGCAAAAGCATCATGACTACGATAGGATTTGCCTTGAATTGTGATGCCTCTAAAACCCTTCTATATGAAGTTGAGAGCACTGCTGGTTGCCGCACAAAGCTTCCTCTGCGAGGCAGTTCAAGCACGTCGTGGTGTGATCCGTTTCCTGTACCTGGTGGCCGATTTGACGGAGGCCATGCATGCAACGCACTGAAGAACATTTAGCCCCGAATCGATTGAACAGTTTTCATCAGTTTTCCAAGTTTTGAAAATCCATTTAGGGTATTTTAGGGTATGCCAGGCAGCTTGCAGAGAGCGTCGCTGGGAGCTGCTCACACAACACGGAAGCAGATTTGCGGAAAGCTTTGCGACTGAAAACCCGTGCCTTGGCCAGGAGGAAAGGGGTCATGTGTTTTCTCAAAATTTGGATCGGGAACATACTACTATTCGTCATCATTTTCCTTTATCATTTTCCCCATTTGGGGCTATACAATCCGACACTTACATTTTGAGACAAACTCACGTGGAGGGATTTGGTTATTCTGTTGAGAATGTCAACCCTGGAAACGAAAAGCCCGGTTCATTGATTAGGGGGTTCCCTTCAAGAGTGAGAAGTTGTTCTTGAAATAGACCACCCCCCCACGAAATCTGATAGAGTCTTGAAACTACATGCTGGGTTCGCATTGCAACTCACAGGAACCGTGGGCCGGGTTCTGATGTCGATGCATTTTTTGAAAAATCTCAGGTGACACCAATCCCAAGACTTGAGGGAACACTTCTTTTGAAGTTGAGGCTCTCAGAGTTGGGGCTCCTCGTTTTGCGCAACGCAAGCTGTGAGGCAATCGATTCTTTTGCCGTGTTTCAAATTGTTGCAGTTAATCTGGCAATATGATGGAGTTTTTGTGACATTCTAACTTCAACCAAGAAGTTCGAGAGAAAGTAGAAGGAAAGTGACTGCGCCTCGATGGCTAGGCTTTGGCACCACTGGGGACAGCTTCGAGCACGCTAACAGCAAAGCTATTTGCAGCGGCGAAGGAGGTCGGACACTGAACATCATTTTTATTGGAAATATGAGGTTTAGCGAATTTTCCAGGGGGACTTCCTCACAAGCTCCCTTGGCACTTGCAACTCAGACCCAAATCCACAGCACGATGTTTTGAGGGCAAAGCCATTTGAACAGTTTGGATGCAATCTTTTATTTTTGAGTCTGTGAAGCTGATGCACAGATGAGTCTATGACTGTCACTTTGCACGGCTTTGGTGTGGCACAAGCCTTTGGGCTAGCTGGGGATGGGACCACCCCGAACCTTCATCAGTTGGTCGCCATGGGCAAGGACCAAGTCTTAGAGCATCAGAGTGTCATTTCAGCGGAAGAACTATTCTCCTGTCTCATCAAAGCGGCTTGTGGCATCTATTTCATTGACAAACTTGGTTGTGCACAGTGTGTGTGGGTGGAAATGTGGTGTGGTCCCCTAGTGAACACCAAAATATCTGGAACTTCGATGATCGCCAAAGATTGTCCCATAGGTACTGGCCATTCACCCACTTGTTACAGATGAAAATCGGCCTGTGCCTTATGTATTGATACACTTTACATATCTTATATATATATATATACATTGAGGGTCCTCCATGGCGAAGCCAAAGATAGCTCCTTTTCTGGCCCCAAAAACGGCGGGTCAGTACTGCTGTTCTGCTGCACCCCGGGTGCTGACGTTGTGGCCCCACTCCACGTGCATGCAAATGCCCAATCAAGAAGGTGCAAAAGGTCAGCGACAATCGTGTCAAACACTCCTGAAAATTCCTTGACGGTATTATGGTTCCAAGACGTGTTTGTACATGTTTGACGGACCACCATCTTGTGGCTATAGCAAGCGGTGGCCTGTGCCGGCTCCGCTGCGGCCCTGCTTTAGTCCTGCTTTGCCGAGGAAAAGGCCGCCAGTGGTGACGATTATTTTTGCTGGAAATTGCAGTAGCGGCCCCGCTGCGGCCCTGGCGCGGCCCCGTAAAACGTAGGAATTTCCACGGATCACGTCTTACATGTAAATTTATAGGAGCGGCCCCGCATACCCCGTTTGGGAATTACAATGTTATATATTAAAAGGGGATGAATTCGCCAACAAGCCTAGACACACCACAAGTCAAGCGGCTGTGTTTCTTGTGCTAGCATTGCCAACAGGCCTAGACACACCACAAGTCAAACGGATTTGCTTCTTCTGCTAGCATTGCATTCCCGGGCTGTTCCAAACGGGGTCTTTATGTGTCTTTCTGGATTCACTGCTTACTCGGGGCCCGCTTCAGATTCAGTGCGCGCACGGCGGCTTTGAAAACGAAATTTCAAAATCAAGCAAAATATGGTTTTTCTGAACGGGGCCCTCGCAGTAGCATGGCTTCATGTGTTCTGGGCACACCCTCAGTGCATCCCTTGCTTGTATAATATCTTGCCATGTTACCACCCCCGGCCCCGATTGTTGCACGGCACAAACTTGTACTGCTTAGGGCTCGCTTTGGCAGCGCGCTGTGACTCTAAAGTTTCCCCGTCTCACCTTTCCATTTGTGTTTTGGAGGCTTCTTGCCCGCACTCCCACACACACAGTATATAATATTTATTTATTTATTTATTTATTTATGTATTTATTTATTTATTTATTTATTTATTTATATATATGTATATATATATACACACACACGCACTTTATGAAAACAAGTAGAGTTGAGCTTCTGGGGACTTGACGTGCGGTGCATACCATGGAGGAACCTGAAAAACACATATACACTGCATAGAACAACACCATCAGTGGTGGGATCAATCCCTAAGGGTGCCATTTCTTTGTCAGGGCGACGCCCCTTGTTGGGACACCCCCCACGTCCAGGAGCTCGAGCCGGCAACGCCACACGATGTCAATGTAGAGACTTAGCTGTTGAATGGAATCTATCAAGGTTTGGTGTTTTTCCGCAGAATCTCAGAACATGTATCTTACTATAAATTACATATGGTTGCGTATACTGTTGTGTTTTGCTGAATCTTCGTTGGAACATTTTCAAGGAGGTCATCTTGGACGGCTTAGAGAGTGGCTTGGCTCCTTCGGATGGCCCTGCAGATGGTGTGGAGAAGATCGAACAACCCAAAATGGAGTAGGGCGAAATCGGGCGACAAAAATGCTCCACAAAGATTGTTGGAGTTTTTACAGGAGTACAATGCTTTGACAACTGTTTTGCGACAAGCATTTGGGGTTGTCTCAACGGCTAGTCTAAGAGGGAGAAAGATGGACATGCTGATCAACTATTCGTAGGATTTCGGAGTTGGACCATTTGAGACGACCTCCTCTGATGATAGGGTGTGCCGAGGCCGCCTGGAATCTATGTTTACGCGACATCACGAGAAATTGCTAAAGCAATTGATGCACCTTGGTCAAAAGCCTCGGCGTTGATTTGCTGTAGCCGGATCTCTCACAGATTCCTTGTTTCTAATCTTTTACTCGTGGATTGAAATTCCAATCCGTATCCAGCTGTGATGAACGAATATTTGTTGGCTGATTGATCGATCGATTGATCAATTGATTGTTCATTTGAATGGGTGTGAGTGCATGAATGATTTAGTGAGTTCTTGAAGGCTACAAAGCCAGGAAATTGGCACCGTAGGGGCATATTGATGCTGAGGCCAGTGTTGCAGACCATGATCAGCGTGCGGTCTGCCTGTGACCAAGGATTTATCATGATTTTTCTGGGACGGGAGGGGCGCTATGTCCGTTATGTGCTTTGAAAGGGCTTTTGTGATTATATTAATATAGTTGCAAAGTTCTTCAATCTTCATCCCAGTTGTATTCACATGTACATCCATTTATGATTGCAGTCGGACCGTTTCTACTTGGCAAGGACTCTTCATGGGTCACTCTGAAAAACCACCACTTGCAAATCAGTACTTTATCCTTCATGGGTCGTAATCTCTTGTCGCGCTGAATGGCAGGACTGGAGACTGAGAAAGTTGAACGGCCCCCTTCAACACAATCTTTCTCAGCGGTTGAAATAGTTGCTCGGCATGCAACAGAGATCGCCTGCAATGTGACACTCCATGAGTTTCCCAGAAAGCACACCAAGCAGCGTTCGGAGAAGCCAGCAACACTATTTGCAACGTATCAGCTTTCTTGGGATTTCACTGTGGAGATCTTTGGAGCAATGTGTCGAAAACGGGATGGCCACTGCCATTGAATTGGTTTATCCGAGCCATCAATATGGAAACATGCTTACAGTAGTACTTGAGAGTTTGCCTTCTCTTTGCCGCTCCGCATGCAGCGAGGGGCTGCTTGCATTAAAGCACTTTTATCCAGTTGCTTGCTACCATATGGTGTCCATAGCATTCCGATCCGAAAGTCGCAAACACTTCTTGCGATAGTCAGGCCTAGCCAATGGGTGCCGACTAATACACACACATATATATATATATACACACATACACAAATATACACAAATATACACAAATATACACAAATATACACAAATATACACAAATATACACAAATATACACAAATATACACAAATATACACACATATACACAACTATGCACAAATACACACAAATGCATGCATACCATACCATACCATAACCATAACCATAACCACAACCATAACCATAACCATTACCATACCATACCATACCTACATACATAAGGTTACGTGACGTGACGTGCCGTGACCTGACCTGACCTGACCTGACCAGACCTGACCAGACCTGACCAGACCAGACATACAGACAGACATGCATGCATGCATGCATGCATGCATGCATGCATGCATAAAAAATGATAACATACTATATATGTATATATATGTACAAGTATATATATATATATATGTATATGTATATATGTATATATATATATATGTCTATGTATATGTATATGTATATATATATATTCATAATGTAGACCCTGCCTGAGCCTTTTTCATTTGCTATGAGACTCAAGAAGAGCAGAACCAATAACCACAAACTACGCCCGTGAACAATGTGGAGTCGTGATTTGGCAAACTTGCCAATCTTAAGCAGCTGCCTACAAGGGGTACAGTAGCGGAGGCTCAAGTGTACCATGATGTTTGTGTGACTTGGACACAAACATTATTAAAGTGAAATCATTGCAAAATGCACCCGATCATGATTCTGTGCGTCTGGTAACAAGCAATCTAAACACTTCCCGCGTATTTAGGCTTTCTGGAGTCCTATTTCAAAACAACTGTCCTTTTACGCACCTTCTCCATCTGCTCCTTTTCATCCTAGAAGTCCTTCTGTTCCTTCCTACTCACCTGTTTCTTCGAGGACGATCAACGACCCTTATGTGACATGACATTTTTCTTCCATGGGTTGTCTTTTTAACCGGCAATGGGTCTTTGCAAGTCTCCAGCTGTGCAACTATTCAATTCACTTCCAGGCATTGGTTTTGGTGTCCAACAGCAATAGTCGTCTTTAAGTTTGATTATTTGTTCAATTGACTTTGCAGCACAACTTGCAAATCTCTCCGCTGTACAAATCTAGACTATCCATGACGCAACTTACAGGACACATGAAAACATAGCTGATTTGGAATTAGATGCGCTACTGTCAATGATAGTTCGCTGACTGCATGCATGAGCTGGTGGACTGAAGATCGATTCTGATTTGTGTATGTGCTCAGTGATAGAATACTGTGGCTGAACAAGCTCAGCAATGCCTGAGGAGACCAAAGGTGCCAAGCCTGGCACGTTGAAGCAGCAGCTGCAAGATCGCAACTGGTGGCTCACTGGGAAGAACACAGGGTTGTAAAATTGGAAAATGTTGTAAAGCTGAGAAGGACAGAAATAAACAGGTTGTAGTGGTGGAGGTACTGTACGTAGCTCAGAGGAACAGTGCAGGCCCTGGAGGGAAATAGCAATCAAAATCAGTGCAGTCACATGCTGCGTGACAGTTCAGATAGGAGATGCTGATGTGTTGTGACAAACGTGAAACAAGGAACAACGTAGTCTACTATCTAATAAAGATTTCAGTTCTGTTCTGCCAGTTGTACTGTGGCACGCCATGGTCAGCTGAGGGACAACTCCTTCAACCTCTCGGAGCTGGAATCTTCCATCTGGCAACACATGGGATCGGACGCAAGATGGCGAAAAACCAGACAGGAGCCTGTGCTGGGTTGACAGTTGACTCCATGCCTCGAATTTAAAATCAGAGTCCCTCAGTTGGGACTGTAGAATCTGAGTAGAGGAGCCCCGTACCAAAGATTACTTTGAGATATCGCGTCGCTTCAAATTAGCCTGGCAAGCTTAACGGAGGGTTCCTTGAAACGGTGGCGTGTTGCCTGGCATTATTTTGAACCACCGTATTTGATGTTAGTGTTCATGGCGTGGCGCCTCACCAATTTCACCACTGTACTGTACCATATTTTGCAGGAGCCACTTGTGAAAGGAGTTTGCAGGGTCCCCCGATGGTCCCCCGATTTGATACCAAGTTGAGTTCGCTTGTTTGGTTCCAGCTGGACCTGGACCGCTTGCAAGTCGAAATGCCTGAAATCTGTTGGGCTTTAGGATCAACAGTCTGACCAGTAGCATCAGTAGCTACTTTCGAGAATGGATGAGAATAGGTGAGAATGAATAAGAAGTATCTACGGTGAAGACATGTGAAGACAAAGTGAGGCAACCAAGTGTTGGCAGGCTGTCAGAGACACAATTCAAACATGTTTTTCGACAAAGCCTTGAAGAGAGAAGGTGCTCCGGAAGACATTGCAGAATACTTGATTGAGCTCCTGAGTTGAGCTGATTGCAGGAATGGCAGCCTGCTCGGCCCAATTCACCAAGTGGATCGCCACCGAATCTACCTTCATCGGCATCGGATGGAATTGTCCGAGATTGCAAGGTCTTGAACGGGAATCTGGGAATTACTTCTATTTTTAGGGGGATGGACATCCAGAAATTCGTATGGTCACCATAGCACCAGGGTTTTGACTCATAGCTCCGGCCCAAGACTTACCAGGACTAGTGGGGCTGTTTCGACTAACCCTTGGGATTTTGAACGCCGTGGTTGATCTGAAACTGGAGCCACCCCTTCTCAATGGGGACCAATGGACGGCCTTGATGGAGGTCACATGTTTTGATGGGGAACAGAAAAGACATGCCATGCGATCAGCGGTTCATGGACATCAGATGTTCTTTGAAGGATCCTTGCCAGATCATGCCACGGTCGTTTTGCTTGTCAATGCCAGGCTCACCAAACAGGATTCCCAATGGATCCTTAGGCCGCATGATGCTTCCGAAGTGGTGCCACGACCATACATGCATGTGCAAGGGTTGAAACAGGTGGTGGAGCTATGCTCTGGCATGGGTTGCATGGGTGTAGGCCTCCAAGAGGCTGGTTTTGAGATCTGCCTTCGCAATGGCTGCAACCCCAATATGCTGAAGCTTGCACAGTCCATCAGTGACTGCCCAGTGCTTCTTGGAGACCTGACCAAAGATGCCACGCTGGTTCAAGCATGTCATGCAGCACCAATGGCCAGTGTTCTGGCCTCTGGCATATCATGTCAACCATACTCAAGACTAGGCGATCAACATGCACAGCATGATCCTAGGTCAGCCACTCTGCCAGGAACATTACGTTTTGGGTTTTTGGGACGTTTCTCAGTTTTGCTCTTAGAATGTGTACAGGAGGCCAAAGATTGCAGTTGGGTCCAGACGACATTGGCCCAGTTCTCTTCACACACTGGGTACAAAATCTCACAAGGAGAACTCCACCTTCATGCAGTTTGGCCAGCCCGCAGGAGCCGATGGTGGTGTATCCTCTCCCGCCCAATGCTGGGAAGCATCCCATGGTCTCCATTTCCAGTAGTCAAACCTTTGCCACTGGTAGCCCATGTCTTGGACAGTTTCCGTACTTGCAATGAAAAATCTCATGTTAGATTTGTACGAGTTGAACAAGTTCGAGAAGGCAGGCTTTGACCGAAATGAGATCAAGTGGAATGGCCAAATGGCCACAGCATTGCATAGTTGTGGAAGCCAACTAGGACCTTGCCCATGTGGTTGCCGCCTTCATGCATTCACAGAAGAGAGCCTGACCAAGGGAGGCCTTCATGGTTTGCTAGTCAGGTTAGCAGGTTTTGCCAAGTGTGGACACACCCTGTACCCCAGTTGCCGGCATGTGCACCCTGATGAGTTGGCCCTTCTCAACGGCATGCTGCCAGGCTATGAGTGGGAGAACCCAAAGATGGCCCTCTGTGCACTTGGCCAACTTGCATCGCCACTGCAATCCGTATGGTTGGGGGCTCACATCATGCAACATGTCCACAAAGTGTTTGGAAGTGGTGATGACATCACACCAGAAACCCTGTTGTTTCAATACATGGATCGTTTGCTGACCCGCCGAGACCAGGTTTTTGGCATAGCATCCAAACCCTCCACGAAAATGTTTCAACAGATGGTGCAAGAACGTGTGTTTGACATGCCCAATCCAATCAAGTCAGCCCAACATGCAGGTGATCATGAGGTGCATACAGGTGTGAAACATGAGTCCATGCCCAGCATTCCAACTCAGGAGCTACAGTATCAGGTACCACACGACCCACCACAGCTCAGGAACCAAAACTCACCACTGACCATGCCTTGCCTTCAGCTGCACATGCACCCAGGGTTGCATCAGCCAAAGCATCCGTTGCATCCGCACCCGTTGTACAGACTGGATCAGCACAGCCCAGTATGCATCCGGCTAAGGTACCTCCGTTTTTTGCAGAGAGTGAACACCACTCAAATGACAGATGCCACGCCGAAGGTGTTGCATCATCCGAACCTGCCCAAGCTACCACATGTCAAGCCAGACCTTTGCCAAGACCGACAAGCCTGCCTGAACAAACCTCCGGAATTGTGGCCACTCCGGAAGACCATAATGCCACTGAGACACCCCACCCACCTCATGCTGGTCCAATCATGCGCTCTACCAGAGGCATGATGACCCCCGGAATTGAGGCGACTCCGGGTTACCATAATGCCCACAGTGAATCACGAGAAGACTACATCAAGTTGCAAGCACCTGACATGAGCACCATGCTGCAGCCACCCGGAACTGTGGCGACTCCGGGTAACCATAATGCCACTGAAGCACCTGCCCCACCCAATGCTGGTCCTTGCGTGTCGGCCCAAGATATGCAGACCCCCGGAATGGAGGCTACTCCGGGATACCAAAATGCCGCACTTGCCAAGCCCCAAGTGCATCCCGGAATACTGGCAACTCCGGGTGACCACAATGCCAGTGTTGCCAGTGACCAAAGCCATAGCCAGCTCTCAAGCAACGCCTTGCCTGCTGACAGTTTGCCGACAGAGCCAAAGCATCTCAACCATGGTGTCAAGAGACCCCATACCAGCACAACCTCACCAGCTGGAGGTGTTATGGGGTTTGAGTCACTCAAGAAGGCCAAAAGGGTTCACCAACCTCGACCAACGGTGGCCCCTCAAGTGGAACTTCAAAGTAAACAACATGACGACAAGATTGACTCCGAGATGGAAACAACAGAAGAAAGACCTCCTTGGTCGCATCCAGCCACTCACGGAGAAGAGCCAGGAGACAAGACCCAAGCCCTTGCAATGCCAGCCAAGTCCCAAGCACCCACCATACCCGAAGAAGATCCAACTCAGCCAGCCAACACGGTGATGCCCTGCCCACCCCATGCTGGTCCAATCATGCCCAATCCAGACGGCATGAAGACCCCCGGAATTGAGGCGACTCCGGGTTACCATAATGCCCACAGGGATCCAAATTGTGACTCAACTAAGCTGCAAGCATCAGACATACACAACATGCGGCAGTCCCCCGGAATAGTGGCGACTCCGGGTCACCAAAATGCCACTGATGCCCCCTCCCGCCATGCTGGTCCGTGCATGTCAGCCCAGAACATGCAGACCGATCCACAATAATGACCAAGGAACGGCTATCACCTTCACAGAGCCGATCCCTGATGGTTTTGATGCTCTCCATATCAATGCAGTGCCAGTTCAGGTTGACCAAATTTCCGCAACCACAGTTCACCTGCCTGACACGACCGTCCCCAGTGATGCCCAGGTCACAGTTAGCAAGCTTGAAGGTGATGTCAAAACCATCATCCAGCATTTCAACAATGAATGGGCACCAAGGTGGAACAAGCCAGCCCATGACATGCCAGGCAAGTGGGACACCATAGTAGCTTTCATGCAAGCAGCAGTGCCCAAGCGACAGGCTGATTTCCCAGCCATCACAATCGACTCTTGGAGGAAAGAAGTCAAGCGCAAAAGGAATCTCCAGAGATGATCTCATCAACATCCCAGATGTTGTAGTTTCAGACCTTTTGGACCTTATCACCTCAGTGGAAAATGGCGCACTCTGGCCAACTCAGGTTACGACAGGCATCGTAGCGTCCCTTGCCAAAGTTCCTGATGCCACCACCACAAACCAATTTCGGCCAATAACAATATTTTCCATGGTGTATAGGGTTTGGTCTAGTATCAGGTCAAAGCAATGCCTCCGATACTTGTTGCAGCTGGTTCCCCACACACTGCTGGGAAACATGCCAAAACGCAGCCCCAAACAGATGTGGTATCGGATCCAGGAGATCGTTGAGTTTTCCCATGCCATTGAAGCTGAAGCGGCAGGGGCAGTCATAGATATCACCAAGTGTTTCAATGCCCTGCCACGCATCCCGTTGTTAGAAATTGCAGAACACATAGGACTGCCGCCATGTGTCCTACAACCGTGGCGCACAGCTTTAAGCATGTTTCAGCGCCGCTTTCAGGTGCGTAGTGCGACTGGAGCAGCTTTGCCTAGCAATTGTGGTTTCCCAGAGGGATGCGGCCTTTCTACTGTCGCAATGGCAGTTTGCAACTTGACCTGTGAACTATGGATGTTTTACAAGAACCCTAGCATACGCGTTTGGAGTTTTGTTGACAACATCGAAACCTTGACAAACACAGCTGAAGAAGCCTGCGACTCCCTTGAGTTGTTGTCCCAGTTTTGTGAATTGCTTGACCTGCAGGTCGACCATGCCAAGAGCTACTGCTGGGCCAACACAGCAGAGGGCCGTAAGGTCATCCGTGACCGAGCCTGTTCCACCAAGCTTTTTGCCAGAGACTTAGGAGGCCACATGAACTACGCCAGGTTGCGTACCAATCGCACCATCACACAAAAAATAGGAGACTTGCAGCCCTTCTGGCACAGAGCCGCCAGAAGTTGCGCACCAGCCGCGCACAAACAGAGAGCAATTTTGACCGCAGCTTGGCCAAACTTGTTTTATGGCATAAGCACCGTGACAATTGGAGCGTGCCATTTTGACCGTCTCAGGACCTTGGTATCCAAAGCTTTGGGTGCAACACAAGCAGGGGTCAATCCCATGCTGTTTCTGTCATGCCTCCACAAGCCCAAACTCGACCCAGAGTACTACTGCATCTTTCAGACGGTGATGTCGTACCGGGCATGTGCCACTGCCGACCTTGCCTCACACACCATGACTGCCACAGTGCTGGGTCAAGCTACCAGCCAGGGGCCATGTGCCAGCCTCTTCCACAGTTTGCATAAGCTTTCCTGGTCATGGGAACATGATGATTTGTGGAGAGACCACAATGGTGCCCTAATTGACATAGTAGCAGCTCCCAAAGCAACGCTTGAAGACCACCTGCAACAGGCATGGCACCTTCGAGTTATGGCCATCCTTGAAGACCTACGAAAAACAATGACAGGAGCAACTTTGGTGGACGTGGACCTGACTATGGAGTGCTATTTAGCCTTGCCAAATGACCACAGGGGACTGATGAAATGTGCCCTCAATGGGGCTCAGTTTACCAATGATGCTTTGGCCCATGCCAACCTGGCACCAGACGCCACTTGCCGGTTTTGCAGCTCCCGAGACTCACCAGAGCATCGACATTGGCACTGTCCCTTTTTCCAAGACATTAGGAAGCAATACCCCATGCTGGATACCTTGGACCGCACAGAAGCAGCCTGCCTTCTTAACCATGGATGGTTGCCGGAATCCAAACACTGGGTACTGCACCAAGCTAATTTGGATGCCCTGCCAGACACCACACAAGAATGCCTTGTCACCCGAGAGTTCAACTCCTTGAGGTATCATGACCTTTTCCTTGATGGCAGCTGTATTTTTCCCAATGACCGGCGACTTCGCATTGCCTCATGGGGAATGGTCATTTGGACAGGACACAGCTTCATACCTTTGGCCACTGGCGGAGTCAGAGGCCGCCGTCAAACAAGCTTGCGAGGGGAATAACAGCAGCCATAGCAGCAGCCAAGTTCGCAGCGCGCAGCCAACTGCCATGCCGCCTATGGATAGACAACCAACAGGTCGTTGACACCATCCTTGCCCTCATGAAGGATCCATACCTTGACGTCACTAGCCATAAGGACCAGGACCTGTGGACTCAACTGCAACAACAACTACGACTCGTGCCGCAAGGCATTACCCAAGTCTTTAAAGTGCAAGCACATGCGGATGCAATTCGCCAAGACACACCTTTGGACTCATGGGCCATAGAGGGTAATGCAGCAGCCGACAGAGCCGCAGCCGAAGCAAGAAATTCCGTGCCAGCCAAGTTCTGGGTCACCTGGACCGCTTTGCATAGAGACCTTACGTACTGGCGCCGCCTGGGATGCAAACTACACAGTATGTACGTTGCCATTGCGTTGAAAGCGCAACAAGCCAAGACCATGCCAGATACACATACCTTGCCGCCGTTGGGCATGCCCGTAGTTGAGGATGTAGTGTTAGACCTGTTAGACCCTGCACTCCAGACGTTGTCGCGCCTACAGCCGGGAGATTTGCCAGCCAAATACAACATCTCAGCTCTTGCCCACGTCCTTGCGTGGACTCAGCGAATCTGTGACCAGACCAAACCAGTGGTATGGGTTAGCTACCATCAGCTTTTGTTGCATTTCCAGGCCACCACAGGCCACAATGGCCCAATGTGCAATGGACGCGCATGGACCGAGGGCCAGCCAGATCTTTACGATCACCGACAACAGGTCCAATGGTTTGCCCGATACCTGCAATATGCCTGCAAAGATGCCTGCCAACCTTTACAAACCCAACAAAGGCGACCACCGAGCCATGTCCTGTCCTTCTGGGCAGGCCATATCAGAGTTTGCATGTCGCCAGACGTCTTACTGACCATTGACACCTTCCTTCACGCTCACGCCGACAGACTTCCAGCCAGACAGGTCAAGAGGGATTTGGCCAAAGTGCCTCCTGGTTGGACAACTTAACCAGGTTTAGTTAGCTGCGAGCGTTTGTCTCCGAATTTCCGAGCAGACGTTTCAGGCGAAAGTGAGAAAGTGAGGGTTTTGACTCATACCCGTCTCAGACCTACAAATGCGCAAGAAAAAGATTATGTACGATATGGGGTGTCCAGCCAAGCATAAATCATAATCTTACCATGCTCCTGCAGCTTTTACAGTGGTGGTCAGATTGTGAGCACAGCAGCCGTGGACTCACACCGTTTCTTTTGTTGCACGTTTTATCCAAATGGATATGTCATACGTACATGTCTATTCAGACCATGACACATTTGGTAAATTCATGATATACCTACAATTACTCATGTTATCCCGCACTCCTGTTTCGAAGGTGTTGTTGCAGACTCACTCCCGACACCAGTTGTAGCATAGTATCTACGGAACTCCTATTGGTAACAGATTCATGCGGGTCTAGGTGGTTTTGTGCAATTGCTGCGTTCGGTGATGATAATTTGCTTGGTACAGTGACACGCCACTCTAACTAGTGTGCCCTGAAGCAGGCCACCCTCCCTGTATCGGGCTCACCTGAAAGGGCTCAGCACCTACTTAAAGGAATTCTTGGTTGCTGTTTTACAATGTTTCATAAGTTTTCTGCTGTAGTGCCAAGAGTAGAAGGCACGATGAATTGTGGAACGCTTGTCAGAGATTTGCTGCTGTGCTTTCAAAGTTGCGCTATTTGTGTGCACCTGTCAGGTTGTTCCCGTCTGTGTGAGTACTGTTTCCAGTACTCCTCGATTTGCATCCCCCAGCAGTTCAAGGCGCTTCTCACAGTTCTGACTTAGTTCTGTGCATTGGAATGCCCCTTGGGACCCATTGCGCAAACTTTCGATTTATGTTCACTATGCTTCGCCGAATGCTTTCAGGCAAAATCAGGTTCCAAACTGTGAGCCCCCCGTGCAAGGCCCGCAACGGCTACATCTGCTCGCGTCTTGGGATTCCAACCGCCGAACCCTGCAGGGAAGGCGGTGCTCATTTCAAAGTCCTGTCAGGGAGGATCGGATTGAATTGCCACGGGAAAATATGTACCTCTCTCTCTCTCTCTTCTCTCTCTCTCTCTTCTCTCTCTCTCTTCTCTCTCTCTCTTCTCTCTCTCTCTTCTCTCTCTCTTCTCTCTCTCTTCTCTCTCTCTTCTCTCTCTTCTCTCTCTCTTCTCTCTCTCTTCTCTCTCTCTTCTCTCTCTCTCTCTCTTCTCTCTCTCTTCTCTCTCTCTCTCTTTGTATATACGTATATACAGATATATATCTTTAAGCTTAATTCGTTAAAGATAACCAATATATCTGTACATACAGACATCATATCTTTTTTTCGAAAACCGCACATATGTATATAAATATATAAATATATATATGTATGTATATGTGCGTGTATACTTTTTTTTTTTTAAAAAATGTGTTTATACCTACACATCTAAATATATATGTATATTTTTATTCTCACATATATAAATATATCTCTTCCTGTCAAAGACATCTATTTCTATATTTGTAGCTATATAGAAAAATCTGTTAATATCTATGTATATGAATTTGAATATATATATATATATGTCTCTACCTATTTCTCTGTCTATCTATCTATCTATCTATGTATGTATCTGTTTATGTATCTATCTATCTATCTATCTATCTAACTGTCCATCTATCTATCTATCTATCTACTATCTATCTACTATCTATCTATCTATCTATCTATCTATCTATCTATCTACTATCTATCTATCTATCTATCGATCGATCGATCGATCGATCGATCGAATCTATCGAATCTATCGAATCTATCGAATCTATCGAACCTATCGAACCTATCTATAATCTATCGATCTATCGATCTATCGATCTATCGATCTATCGATCTATCGATCTATCGATCTATCTACCTATCTATCTAATCTAATCTAATCTAAGCTAATCTAAGCTAATCTAAGCTAATCTAATCTAATCTAATCTATCTATCTATCTATCTATCTATCTATCGAATCTATCGAATCTGTCTATCTAATCTATCTATCCATCGATCGATCTATCTATCTATCTATCGATCTATCTATCTATAGATACCTACCTGTCTGGCTATCTGTATATAAATTTGTCTTTCTCTCTATATACATTTGGTGTAGGTGTAATAATATATAAATATATATTTATTTTTCTATTTGTATACATCTTTATATTGTTAAATATAAATCTAGTCGAGATTCCGTTTTTTGTCCGTGACTTGTTTACTTGCAATTTTGTTCTAGATGGGTTCCAGGGCTCAACTGGGACATGCAGGTGTCATATTCACTTGCAAACATGTGCCGCACGACAGACCGCATGCTTGTAGAGACCAGGATAAAGACAATTGCATATACGTGACGCATGGGTATTTCACCCACCGGATGCTGGGATCATGATTATCAGCGGGAGTCATGTTTTTTTTTGTCCTGTCGAGGGGGCAGGCACGCAAGGTAGATACAGAACACATATAGTTACACCTCGGGGCTCGAATCCACGTATCCACCTCTTTCCCTACACATCTGATATGCGTTAATCCTCCCATCTGTCCATCAACGCTCCGCTCTACCAACCAATCTGTCTGTCTACATCGATTTCGCCTGTCTACCTATATGCCTAAGTGACCGAATGTAGTCAAAACCAAGCGGGCGTAATTTAAACGTGTATAGCCAAGAGATTTCCAACCTATCAAATCGATTTTAGCCATCTATTTGACTTATCTTCTATATCTGCTTTTTGGCTTCTAAAATAAGTGATCACCTACCCAACCTCATTCCTTGGATTTATCGAACAGCCGCGATCCTTAAAATATTTCATCATGGTCGATTAGTTGACTTGATCTAGGTCGATTAGTTGAATTGCGGCAGCCGAAGTAGTGTAAATCTTGAATATGCCTATCTACCTCTCTACCAGGTAGCCAGCTAGCTAGTCTTTTCTTGTCTTTGATCGTTTCGCACCGCATTTTTTGTTTGTGCTATTTCGTTTTCAGAAATATTATTGTGCCTGTCTATAGGGCTTATTGCATTCGATTTCTGTTACATGTAGTTTAATTTAATTTACTTCAATCGAGAAATGAAACAGTATGAAGCTGATAGCGGGTGTCTATTCATTTGTCGCAAAATCAACCTTTCCACCACAAAAGGTTTCTGGTAGAAACTTTTGGGTATCACGGAGTCCCCAATACCCTTTGTTAAAACCTGAGTTTGGTCCTGCTGGCCAGGTTCCTGTGATGCCGATGACGACCCATGGTTTTGGTTCTCGAGGGCCGCGCAGGGCGGTAGACAAAACAAAAACACTATATGACGATATGACGAAGGAAAAAGACATATTATAATAGACGATGTTTACTTTTTGTATGTAGTGGGCCATCGAATCGCTTTACTTCCTAGTCAGTTTGTCCCAACGAAATGTAAAGGGGAACTCCACTCAACCCTCCTTATTCGTGACCAGTTGAGACACGTGAAGTTCCCATGTTTGTTTCATAGAACCCGGAGGGACGACCGTGAAATTAGACTATGTAAAAACAGTCTGCTTCATGCATGCCGCATTTCAAGCAATGGCAAATCCAAGTCTGCTTCCACGCGTCAAACTGTGGGACGCACACCATCTCTGAGGACTATGTTGAAAGATTCAGATCGTGCCACGTTGGCTCAGTGCCTTGACAGAGGCATTGCTTGAGTGACACCGCATGTTATTGTTTGCAGCGCCAAATCTTCGCCGTATATTGTGGGTGGAAGTGATTGACAGATTCAATTCTTGCTCGGGAATTGTAGGTCGGGGGTCTCTTATGGGAACGTAGGTAGATCACAATTCCCTTATGTCACTTCGATGCTCATTTTCTGGGCTAGTGTGCGTTTGCAGCGTTTTATTTTCAACATATTTTGCAAAGCAATTATGGAAAAAATGAAAACTCAGATTGCAAAACGCACGATGAATATTATGCAGCATTTTGGACTTTTGGATGCAGAAACCGATTGTGTTTATTTTTTTTGGCTTCTGCTTTGTTGTGCAGTTGCGAAACATGGTAAGCAGCAGTGTTGAAGAGTTTTCCGCTGCCTTTATTGGTTGCCGAGTTTTGACTCTGACTAGCCTTGCTGGTTCTGAGTAGTTGGGCACGCCGTCCTTTGCAAAAGTTTGCGCGATATTGGCAGGGCAACTTGCATAGGCGGCAAGCGTCCGATCTTTTTTTGATGGTATGCAGATGCCAAGAAAATTAAAGGACCGGATAACCCCACAAGTCAACTTCTTCCAATGATCAGAAGCAGTGGATGAAGCGGTACGGACAAGGCACGAAATACAAAGGAGATGGTGGAGGATCGGTAATATTAGAAAGTTGTATGTGGGAGAGTCGTGTGTGAAAGAGTTGTGTGTGAGAGAGTTCTGTGTGAAAGATTGTGTGTGACAAAGTTGTATGTGAGAAAGATGTGTGTGACAAAGTTGCGTGTGACAAAGTTGTGTGTGTGTGACAAAGTTGTGTGTGACAAAGTTGTATGTTAGAGAGAGGTGTGTGTGACAAAGTTGTGTATGACAAAGTTGCGTGTGAAAGATGGTGTGTGTGTGACAAAGTGATGTGTGAGAGAGATGTGTGTGACAAAGTTGCGTGTGACAAAGTTGTATGTGAGAGAGATGTGTGTGACAAAGTTGCGTGTGACAAATTTGTCTGTGAAAGAGATGTGTGTGACAAAGTTGTCTGCGTGAAAGAGTTGAGTGTGAAAGATGTGTGTGTGTGACAAAGTTGTGTGCGTGTGTGAGTAAGTTGTGTGTGAGTAAATATAAGCTGTGTGTGTGTGTGGGTAACAAAGTTGTGCGTGTGTGCGTATATAAGTTGTGTGTGTGTGTGACAAAGTTGTGTGCAAGTAATGTGTGTGAAAGAGTTGTGTGTTAGTAAGTGCCACGCCTGCCACGCATAAGCAGCGTGGATGTGACTGGGTGCCACGCCTGCCACGCAAAAGGGAAGGTCGATGTCGCCAAGTGCCACGCCTGCAAAGTGGCGCGATGTCACGGGCGACCAAGGGGACCAAGTGCGCCACCAGATCCAACCCAGTGCCACGCCTGCCACGCAAAAGGCATGTGGATGTCGCCAAGTGCCACGCCTGTCATGCAAAGGGAAGGTCGATGTTGTCAAGTGCCACGCCTGCCACACAAAAGCAACTTGCACGTCGCCAAGTGCGACGCCTGCTTCGTCGCCAAGCGCCACGCCTGCCACGCAAAGTGCCGCGGCACCACGGGTGACCCCAGATCCAGCCCAGTGCCATAAGTGCCACACCTGTCACACAAAGGGAAGGTTGATGTCGCCAAGTGCCACGCCTGCCACGCAAAAGCAACGGGCATGTCGCCAAGTGCCATGCCTGCTACGTCGCCAAGTGCCACGCCTGCCACGCAAAGTGCCGCGGCGCCACGGGCGACCCCAGATCCAGCCCAGTGCCATAAGTGCCACGCCTGCCACGCAAAAATTGTGTGTGAAAGATTGTGTGTGAAAGATTGCGTGTGACAAAGTTGTGTGAAAAGGTGTGTGTGTGTGACAAAGTTGTGTGTGAAAGATTCTGTGTGTGACAAAGTTGAGTGAGTGTTTGTGTGTGTGTGTGTGTCCACGCCTGTCTCTAAGGTTTTCACGTTTTATTCTGCAGGTGTGGCTGAAAGCCAAAAGGACCTTGAGTCTTTGACTGGCGAAGTCAGCGAAATGGAGAAGCAAGTTCAGCTTGCAGGTGAATCTAGAAAGAAGGAAAATGACAAGTTGTCACGTTTTTATTTTGCAGGGGGCGCAAGAACCTTTGGTGCGTCTTGCGCCAACGAAGACGCTCACCATTGGTTGTGTAAACATACCTGCAGGCACGCCATGGGCACCGTCGTGTGCAGCTTGGGTGCCAACACAAACATCATTTTTTTTAACCTGGTAAGCTTAGCTCACAGACTAAGCGATGCCTTTGCTGCCGTTACAAATGGACAACAGACACTAAAGAACGAAATGTCAAACATGACTTCTCAAGTGTGTTCTCGGCGGAGAGATCTGTCACAGTCCCGTCGTGATCCTGGGATTCCAGGCCTTTTGAAAGTTCCTATTTGAAACCAGTATTTGAAACGCCATGTCTATGGCTCAAGAAAATGACATAGCCGGTGCTCCGGCTTGGAGACATTTCATGTGTTAGAACCCTGTTTTCGGACAGGCCTTCCGAAGTTTACTTCATTGCTTTGAGATGAAACCAGCACTTGAAACCTGCATTTGAATTTCGAACTTGCTGAAACATGATCCTTGGATCATATGAAACGAGCAAGTTCCTGGATGTGTCTCTGTGTGCCTTTTTGGCTCAAGCAAAAGTTTGCTCTGCAGTTTCCTGGCTTCGTGCCTTCGTGTGTGTGTCCACGCCTGTCTCTAAGGTTTTCACGTTTTATTCTGCAGGTGTGGCTGAAAGCCAAAAGGACCTTGAGTCTTTGACTGGCGAAGTCAGCGAAATGGAGAAGCAAGTTCAGCTTGCAGGTGAATCTAGAAAGAAGGAAAATGACAAGTTTTCACGTTTTTATTTTGCAGGGGGCGCAAGAACCTTTGGTGCGTCTTGCGCCAACGAAGACGCTCACCATTGGTTGTGTAAACGTACCTGCAGGCACGCCATGGGCACCGTCGTGTGCAGCTTGGGTGCCAACACAAACATCATTTTTTTAAACCCGGTAAGCTTAGCCCACAGACTAAGCGATGCCTTTGCTGCCATTACAAATGGACAACAGACACTAAAGAACGAAATGTCAAACATGACTTCTCAAGTGTGTGTGTGTGTACACTGCTATTCACATGCAGAAAACTACAACTGGACATTTGATGACTATGCACGTTATGTTTTCCGAATTCATGCGCCAAAGACTATGCACGTTATGTTTTCCGAATTCATGCGCCAAAGACTACTTAACAGCAGGGGGCTGCAGGGAATGTCATAGTTCTGCAGCCAACGAAGACGGCTATGACATTCTGTGATATCGATCCGGGACGCTGGATCGACGTACCTGCCTAATCATGTCTTTCCATTTCCGCGATGGGATGTGGCTAACCCAAGAACCACCTTGCCGATTAATGATTTGGACCTGGTTTCACCTGTTTATCAAGGATGATGGACTCAGGAATTCTACCAGGCATGTACAACCACATCGTCATTGCAGTTCACTTCCAAAAATCAACAGTGTGCATTAGTCATGTGTCCTATACAGACCATGACCTCATCATCCCTAATGGGGAAGAACAATCTTGGCATAGTGTGCCGAATCCGCCCTCTACGGAGGCAGAAGTTGAGCGAGTAGCCATAGGGGCTGCTAGAAGTGATGGCAATAGCCGAAGGGGGGTCAAGGACAATTGAAGGGTGGCATAAGCCGAAGGAGTGCCCAACGGGCGAATGGTGCCCATAGGGCGAAGGTGGCCATGTGCCGAAGGATTTTATTGGCCGGGAACCCTACTTCTTACTGTCATTTTATGAGTTTTCACCTTCTCTTTCAAATCAATTTACAATTGTGAGGACAAGAGATCAATTTGAAGAGATCTAGAATATAGGAAGACCTATCACAAAAGTGTGCGGACACACATAGTTTGTGATGCTCGAACCAAGCAGAATGTCAAACACGGTAGGGACCTTATCGCTGCAGATGTGTGTACGATCTTGATTCATGTTTTCGAGGTTTTCTACTGAGCGAACACTTCAAACCAATCCAATAATTGAGACCATAGTCTTGTTATTCAAGAAAAATCGTCGGCCGCGCGCATGTTCCAATGGCCAGTGGGCTAAGCCAGAATCCCACACTGACCACTTTCGATCATGCGCAAGTTGACACATGATTTTGATGCGTTTTCAATCTGGGTAATGCATTCCCTTGGCTCATAGCAAGCTCTTTGACATGTTAAGTCAATTTGTTGCTTTTCATTTCTACACGTCATTCGTCATAACACACCATACGCTAAATGTACTGACAATTCTTGAACAACTCATTTCTTCTTTCGCGTTCAGCAGACTTTTTCGCGATATGGAACTCCATGCAAGAAGCAAAGCTGCCAATGGACCGCCGTTGAGTGCTACCGTTGCGTATCTTCCGTCACAACCGATGGTATCACTGTCTTCACCGTGTGCAGCAGCTCCATTTGTACCACGGGCGACACCTGCATTTTCACCATTTCCCGGACATGCACCAGTTCTACAGACTCCGCCCGGTCCCCTTCCTTCACCTCCCCCCTCACATCCTTCACGTACAGTTGAACATGGACCTCATCAAGCAACCCCCAAGATACAACCTATCGCGGAGTCCTCAGCAAAATCAGGAGTATCACCGGTTCCCATCACGTTGCCAGCTGAACATGCGGAAAGACGTACGCCTACTTCACCATCCGGATTATCGTTGACTGTCAAAGGCATTGTAGGAGAATATAGATTGGAAGCTCAGAGTATTGATCATGCAGGACCCATAGTGTATCTCATGGATCGCATCATGACAGTGGAATCCAATTTGGCACAACAACGTCTTCAAGATCAACAGTTTCAGAATCAACAACTACAATGGCAGATGTGGTCGTCGATGCCTCAGATGTGCCACATGTTGGCTTCAGGTAGTGATCAACCACTTCCCTGTGATGCCATGCAAACAGTTAGTTCTGTCAATGAACCTATCGTGTCAAATCAGAACACAGTGGATCGACCACCACTAAAGAGAGTAAAGGTGAACACGCTCAAACCAGGAGAATGCAAACATACCAGTGATGATGGTGAATTTAGTAGTTTCTATCTTCCACAGGGAAAGACAGCGTTCAAATTTCTACAGCGATTCACGGTTGGCAGAAACGGTGAGGAAGTAGTGGAACTACAACATCCTATCCTCCGAAAATGTTTTGTGATTCCATGCGTTGCTGGTTTTACATGTACAACTTTACTCCAAAATGAGTCGGACAAAGTCGATTGGGGCCAAGTATACTATGCACTTGTTCTTCGTGTACGATCGGATATTGTACTTACGAAACAACGTGTTCAGAATGCTCTCGTACTCCAGAAAGTGCGCGTGACAGCCTCCAAGTTCGTCCCCAACCTCGATTACTTCTCACCTAGTCGTGGATTTTTGACAGAACCTCAACTTAGTATGGTCTCAGGACCGCTCACTGAGTTCTTCCTTCAGAAAATTCAGGCACAATTACAGGAGAAAGGTAAGAACATGACACCGACCATACGCTTCGGATGTGCACTCCTTTGCAAAGCGTTTACTATCCATGCCGACAATACTGAACTGTTTGAAGAAGTCTTGGTTCATTTTCGAGACAAGGATGTTCCATTTGCTCTGACTGTCGAATTGAAATCGTTTCCGTTTCAACTCCTCGAAGGCACTATGGACACAAAAAGCAAAATGCCTTTGCACACAATTGTTCATTATTGACAGCATGCGGCATTTTGGAAGATGGATGCATTCGCCCATCCGCAGTGGATGAGTCAGACACAGATTGGTTACCTGTCCCTGGATTCTACTGTCGAGGAGCCATGATCCAAGGAAACGACCCCAAGGCTGAAAAAGCAAGTATAATTGCAGCTATGGTAAAAGCAGCAAAATACAGCCATTGTCAAGATGGAAACAAACCTCTAAGCATTGTAGGAGTTGCCCATAGTCGACAACATCATCATATTACAGTTCACCAGGGCGGTGTCGTCGCAGAGCAGGCAGCAAGCTTCTTTTACGACGCGGTCCATGGTCAGGGAGACAAGCGATGGTGTTTCAAAAGTCATTTGTGTACACTGCAAAGTATTGCTACATATGTCGACGATCGCCATACAGTATAAGGGAACCCTGTTTCACCGTTCAGTTTCTCCACTCACTCACAGGCATCAAGAAACGTGTACCTGCACCCAACACTTTATCATGCATTTGGTTTTTCAGATTTTTTCTGTGCATTAACCAGGTATTCAGAAATGATAAGTTCTTCTTTTTCAACCTGCAGGATGTGGTCGAACGTATTGCTGTTCCTTTTGTATCGTTTTCTCCCTAGCATGCTTTCGTTCACAGCATACAAGTTCTTTGGCGATAGTACCTGTGCTCAAGTTTTTGTAGTGTCAGTTGATCGTCCGATCAGTCTTTGGTCCTTCTCCATTGATTCCTGATACCTTCATGTATTCTCCTCGTCAGTCTCGCTCTCGCCATCCTGCTCGACATTCTCGACACGACTCTAGAGACCGGTCAGTTCGTCAATCACGTGGTTCTCGTCATTTTCGAGATCGTTCTAGATCCAGATATGAGAAAAATAGATCTCCACGCAGGTCTACTATGTCACAGGGAGTGCATGAATTTCGACCGGCTCCGTTTGAAGTATGCAGCAAATGGAAAACATCAGAGAGTCACTATGACACCACCCAAGAATATGGATTGAGTTTTCCCAAGGTGGTAGAGGCAACCAAGTGGTCTAGGCAACAACAACTCGCTAACCGTCCAGTGGAAGACATTCGAGCTTATGAGGTTTGCAGTGGAGGTTCATCAAATTGGTCGTTGCGACTGATCTCCAACGGACGCTATGTGTCATTTGAAGCTTTCCGATCCAAAGTAGATGCTATTTTGTGGACATATGTTTCCAGAGAGATTTACAAACATCCTCATTTGGACCACGGTACTGCAACACACTGGCTTAAGTGTTATATAACTGTGATTTAATCAATTCATTTACTGTTTTTCATCACTGCGTTCTATCTCAACCACCTGACCTACGTGTTCTACGCGTCGGAATCTCAGTTTTTGGCGAATTCTGCCCTTCGTCCATAGACAACTAATAAACGTTCATTTTAAACGGGTTTGTGGAAGAACAAGAATACAATCGATTTGTGTCCATTTCATTTCGTGGTATCCATGTTTCAATTGAAGTGCAGTTCTCTTCACTTTTTAACACTCCAAAGTCATACTGCTTGCTCTATTTGTTCCACGCGTCGGCAACCCAGAAGTGTCACCTTCCTTATGAAGACATATGTATATATGTGTATACCGCTCTCCACACGCAAAGTGTTGCGCAATCTGCAACAAACAATTGATGTTCGTGAGGGACAAGGGCACGATAACTTTGGATTACATCATATTCAATTATTTCGCTAATACAAACTTTGGATTGCATCATATTCAATCATTTCGCCAATAACAATTAACACCTTTTAATCTAACCATGTCCTTTCCATTTCGACTTTATTTATCGCGATTTCTTTGATCTACGTGGTCTACTTGCTCTACACGCCGCTACCTCAGAGTGCCTTCTTTGGAAAGACCTGTCCATGAAGATGCAGGTGCGTATACACCTAATCCCAAGCATGAATTTCATTTTCGAATGAGTTCAACGTTGCTTATATTGACGTGATCTGCTTGCTTCATTAGGCAGTCTTTCAGAATTTGCCTTCCATGTGAAGGCCTTTGTGTGTGTGTACACTGCTATTCACATTGAGAAAACTACAACTGGACATTTGATGACTATGCACGTTATGTTTTCCGAATTCATGCGCCAAAGACTATGCACGTTATGTTTTCCGAATTCATGCGCCAAAGACTACTTAACAGCAGGGGGCTGCAGGGAATGTCATAGTTCTGCAGCCATCGAAGACGGCTATGACATTCTGTGATATCGATCCGGGACGCTGGATCGACGTACCTGCCTAATCATGTCTTTCCATTTCCGCGATGGGATGTGGCTAACCCAAGAACCCCCTTGCCGATTAATGATTTGGACCTGGTTTCACCTGTTTATCAAGGATGATGGACTCAGGAATTCTACCAGGCATGTACAACCACATCGTCATTGCAGTTCACTTCCAAACATCAACAGTGTGTGTGTGAAAGATTGTGTGTGACAAAGTTGTGCGTGACAAGGTTGTGTGTGAAAGAGAGAGGGAGAGAGAGAGTGTGTGTGAAAGATTGTGTGTGACAAAGTTGCCTGGAGGCGGAGGCGGCGGAGAGGCGGCGGAGCGGCGGGGAGGATACAGAACCAAAAACAAGAACCCCGCACAAAGATGTGGGGAACAACGCGGTGTTTAGTTTTGTTTGGCAGCGAAGATTTGGAACATGTGTATCAGTAGGGTTTTGATTTCAGAAGGTTTTTGGCGCGCGGTGTTTGTTTCTTTGTTACTGTGTTCTGTTTTCTTTGAGCTGGCCTGCAGGTGCCGCTGCAGGGTGCTGCTGCAGGGTGCCGTTGCAGGGTGTCGCTGGTGGGTTCCGCTGCAGAATTTTTCTTCAGGGTGCTGCTGTCAGAGTGCGGTGTGCGATATGAAACTTGGGTGCTGGTGTCACTGCAGGGGTGGCTGCGAGAGTCCTATTTGATGATTGGGCCTGATCTACCGTGTGGTACAACGCCAAAGACCAATAGTGCACAAATTTGGCTTAGTCGGATGACGATGAAAAAGAGGGCTGCCTTTATTAAGGGGTTACCCGGTTTTGCCATTCACATGACTCGCTCGATTTCTACACTCCTGAGTGTACTGTGTCTCTGATGTTGAGGTAGGGAGGCAGATGGTTCCCGCCTTGCATTGACCTATTCTGCGTGTTTTGTTTCAGTTTATTGATATGGCGCCGCTGTATTGCGTCCAGCTTACTGGGAGGGCCTTCTCCACGTACTGGTTTTCGTTGACATTTCGCTTACGACTTGCACGTTTTTTTGACTTTGATTTGACCTAATCACGAAAGCTAGCGTCAACTAGCTGGAGTCTTCTTGCTTTAGCAAGTATTCCGGGGGCTGCTCAAGGACATCACGTGATTTTTCACAGAAAGGGGGGGGACCCCCCCCACCCCCACCCCCACCCCCCCCACCACCACCATCACCACCATCATCATCATCATCATCGTCATCATCATCGTCATCATCATCGTCATCATCATCTTCATCATCAATCATTCATCATTCATCATTCATCATTCATCATTCATCATTCATCATTCATCATTCATCATTCATCATCACCATTCATTCATCATCAACATCATCATCATCATCATCGTTATTCATTTACATTTGATCATTATTGGCAATTATTGGCATTATCACGAAAGCTAGCGTCAGCTCGCTAGAGTCTTCTTGCTTTAGCAAGTATTCCGGGGCTCCCCAGGGACATCACATGATTTTTCACGCGGAAGGGCCCCCCCCTGCCCCCTCCCCCATATATATATATCATTGTTATATATCATATATCATATATCATTGTTGCATCCTCGTTGGGACGAACAATGCCGCGACACGATGATGACAGTCCCTCCGCAACTCACCTCTTCCCTTCCTTCTTTCTCCTACCCCGCTAGCTTTCGTCATCCACCCCCGGCCTCAAGTTCATTTGTGGGTTGCCTTTACCTGGGCTACGGACGGGTCCAGGTAACTGAACCCTTTCCCTTTTTAGATTGTTATCTTCGGTTGTGCCCCTCCTTGTGTAATTCAGTGTCACGGCTGTTGGTTTGCATGGTGCCCTTCACTCTTTTTCTCTTTTCTCCCCTTTTGTTGGGTTGCAGAGTGCCTCGACCTTGGCCACGGACCGGTCAAGGTAGTTGGCTCTGTTTCCCCCCTTTTCTTGTTTGCTTTGTTCACCCTTTTGCCGTAGTAAAAAAGGCGAGCGCCTGGTAGCCACCCAATAATATCTTTTGCTATCCGGGGTCTATGCTGACTTTTTTTTCTGGATCTTATTGTGTAAGTGTACGTATAGATATCATACGATGTGCACTATAGATATGATTGCAGGGGACGCTTGTGCGACATTTTGAGGATTGACAGTTCCGCAGACGAAGAGGACTGGGTTGCTGTGGAATCTCAACACCACCATTCGTTTTTTCGGCTGCGTCCTGAATTATTCAGCGCCGAAGCATGCTGTGGTCCTGTATAGTCAGACGTACTCTGGGAACTTCAATTCGAAACGTTTCATTTCAGATTTGACAAGAAACTGCTTCTGCTTGAACGATGCGCCTCCATACTGCCGTGGGCATATTTGATACACCTAGGACCTAGAAGAGTTACAACCCTTGAGGGTCGGTGCCTTCAAAAATGATAAGCAATGGGTGTGGGACTCTCTATAACTATATTGGCATGGGCGCCAAACTGGTCTTGGGAAGGGGCCACCTCTTTGCAAATAGGAGGGCTGCCCATTCAACTTTGGAACTGAGCTGATACAGCTTATCCCAAGGTGGGTCCCATTGCGGCCTGTCAAAAAGCTGGAGGGGGGTTGTAAAGATTGTCCAGCAGCCTGAAGTAAAACCTTTTGATATTCGAAAGAAACATTCATTTCCTGTTCCTAGACGCACACTGTCGCTGCAGTTCAGTCCGCACGCCCCAAGGTTTTTGGGAATAGGTGCCGTGCTGGGAGCGCTGGCTATGATTCTTGGCCGGAGATTGAGGAAGAATTGAAGCCAAACTTGGAATGGAGGCCAATGACGTCCCATCCTGCAGGTTTGTCTCACATGCCTTTTTGCTGTGCTGCATGCGCGCCTGAATCGGGAAGTGAGAGAATAGTGTGGATAGTGTGGGACGATAGCAGAAACATGTTTTTTTGCCAAGAGATGGGAAGAGAGAGAGAGAGAGAGAGAGAGAGCGAGGGAGGGAGGAGAGAGAGAGAGAGAGAGCGAGAGGGAGGGAGGGAGGGAGG